>CATIWO010143030.1:0-11554 GCA_949673435.1 Macaranga tanarius | reverse complement strand
TAATTTGGCCACATCAATTAAGTGACGTAGCCAAATCCTATTTTTAACTTATAGCAGCCGGTTATTACAACCGGCTGCTCTTTTTTTTATTATTATTATTTCAAAGCTTTTTTTTGTTTTTTATTTTACTAATTATTTATTTATTTTTAAATTTATTATGTTAAATTAATTTTATTATAGAAATAATAATATCATATATTATATTGTATAATCTATTACTTATTGTATTAAAAAAATTAAAAAATAAAATTATATTTTGTATTAATAAAAAAATATAATTTGAATGAAATATCCTATTAGCAAAAGTTATATATAATATATTATACTTGAAAAATACTAACCATTTTTTAATATATGAATCAATTTAAAAGTAACATGATAGTTATAAGGGCTAAAGTAGCAATTCACCCCCTAAACTATCATTCAAGGTACAATTACCCCAAAATCAACTTTTTGGACTATTTAATCCAAAAAGATTTAAATTTGGACTATTAGCCCCAAATTCTTATAGAAAAAGGAGAGTGAGTTACACTCTCCTTCTCTACACAACAAAATATTTTCTTATGAAAATAATAATATTAACTAATAAAAATTACATTATAAAAAAAATAAAAACTACAATTACTTTATATTTTTTTACCAGAGGTTTTTTTTTTTTTTTCTTTTCTTCCTTTTCTTCTTCTCCATCGAACTTCTGCCTCCACCATCACTATACCGCCTCCACCTTCACTACATCACCACCACCACAGCTCCATCAAATTTCTTCCTTCTCTTTTCTTTTTTCTGAAAAAAACACATAGTCCAAAATAGATATCACACTGTTACTTGCCATCTAACCACCACTAGCACAACCCTAGCCAGCTCCTCCACTCACCAACGACAGTCACAAAAAGCTTTTATTCTCAGCCAATGCACATATCCTCACTCGCCCATTCACTTCGAAAAAGCTCCTCTCTCCCAACGCACAAAAAGATCATTCTTTAGTGTTGTTATCTCTCCACTACAATCATTGGTGCCATAATGAAATTACCCAAAAAGAATTGAAGATTCAATAACCGGGCTTTTTGAAAATGGGTGTTTTGATGAATGGGTAAGTTGAAAATTTGCTTCTTAATGTTATTGATTTTTATGTGTTGTTATTGATTTTGTTGGAGCTGCTGTTGGTGGTGGATTTGGATTAAGAAGGTGTTTTACAGGTTGGTGTTTGGCGGTGGTGCGTTGAGATTCGATAAAAAAATGTGGATGGCACTTGGCAACATTTAAAAGAGTGAGGTAGAGAAGGAGATTGTTTTGTTGAGCATGGAATTTTAGAAAGGAACGGAGAATAGCCATTGGAGTGAAATTGAAGTGATTGGATGCAAAGAAAATGCTAAGAAAACCAAACTATCAAACCTGAGGTGATTGACGTAATAGTTGATGAATCTCACAAGGGAGAGCGACGGTTAGATGAGGTAGTATTTTGGACAAAGCTGAGCTCAGTGAAGAAGAAGAAGATAATAACCGAAGTAATATAAGATCTAATGAGGAAAATGAAGTCGTATGGTATGTTTGGGAAAAATAAAAATGAAGTGGTGTGTGATAAAATTGAAAGAGGGGTAGAGAAAACGAGGAGAGATTTGGTTGCTCTTCAGTTTCATTAACTTTTTTTTAAGCTATTCAATTCAACTAGTAATAAAAATCTCCCCAATTTCTATTGATTTTGGTGCAATTGTTATATTGTTGAAACCTGATTTGTTATATGTTATATTTTCATTCCACCAACAATTTTCTCCTTGAATATGTTATACCTTTTGAATCTTTCTTTTTTGTATGATTTTTGTTGTGTGGTGGTGGTAATTTTATTAATAGTTGTTGTCGATGATAATAAGGTGGTTTTCAGGTGATGGCGGCGACATGGGTGACATAGATAGTTGTAGGAGCGGCGGCATGGGTGACGTAGATGGTGGTAGCAACGGCGGCGATGATGGGTGGTATTGAGTTAGTGATGAATCATAAGGGAGAGAAAGAGGAAGACAAATAAATGTAATTTTTATTATTTTTTATACATCTCACGTGCTCTAGTGAGAAAGTGATGTTCAATCTCCTAAAATTGGGGTGAATTGCCAAAAATTGGAAAGGTTTGAGTTAAATAGTCCAAAAAGTTAATTTTGGTGTTAATTGCACTTTGAAAGATAGTTCAGGGGGCAAATTGCTACTTTAGCCTAGTTATAAGTAAAGTCTATTTTTACACATTTGTAATTTTTTAATAGTATTAATATATATCAAAATATTTTAATAACATTTAAAATTAAAAGAAAAATATGTTTTATTTATTTATATATTTTTTATGAATACAGGATTTATATTTTTATTAGGTTAATAATAATAGTAATGTCAATTTATTGTTAAATTAGTATTATTTTAATTGTCATACTACATTTAATTTTTTATAAATTTTTTAAATAAATTAAAATAAAGATATAAAAATTATTGATAATTTTAAAATACATATTAAAAATATGCAATGTCATTATGCTGAGTTAACTCAATGCACTATCCTAAACTTGAACTTCATTTGGTTCGAAAATTAAAATGTCGAAAGTCAACTTGAAATCACGATTTTTTTTTTCAAAAATTTGTGGTCTATTTGATTAAGTAATTTTCATAATGGAGGTCAAGTCAATTAATTATATAAATTTTAACTTTTTATAATATTTAAGTTAGATAATATATGAGATTAATATTGATTTGAGTGCATGGATTTTTTTAAAACCTTTTAATCGACTCGATTAACCAATCTTTATAGTAGATATTGACTCGTTTAATTGTGTAAATAATAAAATTATTAATATTTGAATTATAAAATATCCGTGCTCAATCATAAAAATTAGGGATAATGGTCACTTTTATCCAGAACTATAGACTAATTTTTTTAATTATCCTATCCTTTAAAAATTATCAATTTATATAGTGAACTTTTCGATTTGTTTCCAATTTATCCTAATTTCAAATGGCATGTGGAATTGCTGATGTGAAATGATGACGTGGCTCAATTTTGCTGACTTTGGTGACATATCAATACGACGTCGTTTTAATGTGGAGAATGAAATGGTCCCTTTTATCTAGAACTATAGGCTAATTTTCTTAATTATCATATCCTTTAAAAATTATCAATTTAGACACTCAACTTTTCGACTTGTTTTCAATTTATCCTAATTTCAAATGGCATGTGGAATTGCTGATGTGGAATGATGACGTGGCTCAATTTTGCTGACTGTGATGTCACCAATACCCAACCCCGCAAGAATCGCCACAAAAACTCCACCATTAAACGACATAACAACCAAAATTAACAAATACCCAATTGCTGAATTCACATCACATGATCTTGGACCGAAGCAAAGGCTCTTCTCCCACCCTCTCTGGAGAAGAGCCAGACGCGGCGGTAATCTTGAGTTTCACGCGGAAATTTTTGAGTAATTAGTACAAGGCGGAGGTGATTACACAAACAAGAAGAGTTAAAGCATAGCCAAGCCATGTCTTGGTTGAATCGAAAAGAAGAGTTACCTCTTTGCTCCAGTAAAAGGTTATGTGCATCATCTTTGTGTTACTTTGTGGATCGATGACTCAGTGAGTTGCGGGAAGAGGCGAGTTTTAAAGATCAAGAAAGTAGCTTCATTCTCCACATAAAAATGGCGTCGTATTGATGTGTCACCACAGTCAGTAAAATTAAGCCACGTCATCATTCCACATTAGCAATTTCACATGCCATTTGAAATTAGGATAAATTGAAAACAAGTCAAACAGTTGAGTGTCTAAATTGATAATTTTTAAAGGATAGGATAATTAAGAAAATTGGTCTATAGTTCTGGATAAAAGGGACCATTTCATTCTCCACATCAAAACGGCGTCGTATTGATGTGTCACCACAATCAACAAAATTGAGTCACGTCATCATTCCACATGCCATTTGAAATTAGGATAAATTGGAAACAAATCGAAAAGTTCACTATATAAATTGATAATTTTTAAAGGATAGGATAATTAAGAAAATTGGCCTATAGTTCTGGATAAAATGGACCATTATCCCTAAAAATTAATAATATTTTTATTTAAAATAAAAAATAAAATGATAAAATATTAAAGTATGATTAAAATTACGAGCACGTTAAGTTGTGGTAGTTTGGTACAAATTAAATAAACTATATGAAATATGCATATTTATAAGAAAGTTGTTATTATTTTATGTTTTTTTTTAATAAATATGAGTGATACTTCAGTGCCATTATAAAGGGCAAGTTGTAATAATTTGGTATTAATTTAATAAACTATACGAAATATGCATATTTATAGGGAAATTGTTATTATTTTTTATTTTTTATTTTTTAGTTTTTTGTATAAACATGAGTGGTACTTCAGTATCACTTTAAAGGTCAAGTTGTGGTAATTTGGTACCAATTTAATAAACTATACGAAATATGCATATTTATACGGAAATTATTATTATTATTTTACATTTATTTATTTATATTTTATATAAATATGAGTTGTACTTTAGTACCCCTTTAAAGGCCAAATTGTGGTAATTTGGTATCAATTTAATAAATTATACGAAATATGCATATTTATACAAAAATTATTATTATTTTACGTTTATTTATTTATTTTTTGTATAAAGTAGTACTTTAGTACCACTTTAAAGGTCAAGTTGTAATAATTTAGTACCAATTTAATAAACTATACGAAATATGCATATTTATATGGAAATTGTTATTGTTTTCTGTTTATTTATTTATTTTTTGAAAGTACCAATTTAAAGACCAAGTTGTGGTAATTTGGTACCAATTTAATAAACTATATAAAATATGCATATTTATACAGAAAATCATTATTATTTTACATTTATTTATTGTATAAATATGAATGGTACTTTAGTACCACTATAAAGGTCAAGTTGTGGTAATTTGGTACCAATTTATTAAACTATACGAAATATGCATATTTAAACGGAAATTATTATTATTTTACATTTATTTATTTATTTATTGTATAAACATGAGTGGTACTTTAGTACCACTATAAAGGCCAAGTTGTGGTAATTTGGTACCAATTTAATAAACGATACGAAATATGCATATTTATACGAAAATTATTATTATTTTATATTTTTTATATAAACATGAGTTGTACTTTGATAATACTATAAAAGCCAAGTTGTAATAATTTGATACAAATTTAATAAATTATTGCATATAGGGTGATAAAAAAAAATATTATTATCTTAGTTTTGCTTTAATGTGCAGCAACAACAAATGTCTATGATTTTTTTTTTTAATCTAAACTTTATTGTTTTTATTCAAATTTACGCTAAGATTTTTTTTAACCTCATCCCAGATAATTTTTATTTTTTAGCATCATTAAAACAAAAAAAAAAATTGAAAATAGAAGAAAATATATAATTTTGATGATTTTTTTTAACCAAAACATTATCATTTAGTAGTAGAGAGAGTCATACATATATTAAGGTCAAGTTTTGGTAAGTTGGTACCAATTAAAGATTTTTTTTGTGGAAATTATTATTGTTTTATATATTTTTTATTTTTTATTTATATATATGAGTGATACTTTAATTCCACCATAAAAATCAAGTTGTGGTAATTTTGTACCAATTAAATATACTATATAAAATATGCATTAAAGATTCGGATGATTTGAAATAGTTAGCTAGAGAGCGTGCTTTGTATGGCAAAGGAAGTAGAATTATCATCACAAGTAATGATAGGCAGGTGCTTAGAAACGTTTGCTTTGAGACTGATATATATGAGGTAAGTGTATTACCTAATGATGATGCTCTTTAACTATTTTGCTCTTATATCTTTAAACAAAGTATTCCAAAGGATGGATTCGTGAAGCTGTCAAATGAATTTATAGGTTATGCTCAGCAACTTCCACTAGCTCTGTATAAATGTTTATATATATGAGTGGTATTTTAGTATAAGCTAAGTATAGTATATGAAATATGCATATTTCTATAACAATCTTAATGATCATGCAGATGAAAAAATTAAAAACGATTAGCTAACGAGACTGAAGGACTTCTGTATTTTTCTAGTTTTATGATTTTTGTTTTTGTTTAAATAATTCTTTTTTTTTAGTTGTTTGGTTTTAAATATTTGCAACGATTTTTTTTAATTATAAAAAAACTTAATTTTAGATTAAAAAGGACTTAATATAGAATACAAATATAAATATAAAAGTGTGCACAATAAGCATATCCAGTGCACCAATATTTACATAGTTTACTGTAATGCAATATTGATGCACCAAAATTGAGTTAATGTATGACTACTAGGGAAGATCACTATTATTGCATTGTTGACCTATTGGGTCGTGCTGGCCACTTGCATGAAGCCATAAAGCTCATCAAATACATGCCAATGAAACCAGGTAAATTTTATATTGGTGGCATTACTCAGTGGTTGTAGAATGCACTCCAATGTGGAGCAATGATAATTTGCTACAAATCAATTATTATAGTTGTATTCAGGAAAAAGATGTATCGTATACATTGCTTTCTAACATATTCGCCACTGCCAAACGCTGAGATGTTAACATAATTTTTTTTACCAAAAACAATCATCAAATATTTTATTCAATAAAAGATTGGATACGGTTCAATATATATACTTAAAAAAAATGCAAAAAGAAATAAAGATCGGGAATATATACAACTAATGAATAAAATGTCAAATTAATATTTTAGCCATTTCCATAAATCTCCAACATCACAATCAACCATCGAATCACTTTCTAACTTTATTTACGTATCAAGTGACAGAGTTGTATGATTAACATCAAGAGATTCTGTTACATATGGTTGTGAATAATCTGATCTTGATGGTTATAATTCTTCTAAAACATGTGTGCTTATTGAAAATATGTTGAGGTTATCTTTATTCACCCATGGACACTTTGATTTTGTGTTTCCAATACCTCCACAACTGCTACATTTTCTTTTTTATTTAACCCTGTTGTTCATACTACTCTGATTGCCCTTTGTTTTGACAACCTCTGGATCATTTACAAAATCAGATATGTCCCTTCTAGTACCAGATGTGTTGCCATTTTCAACTTTGAATTTGCTGCACAATTTTGCTTACTGAGATGTTAATTTTGTTATCTCATCATGCACCTTGGTGTATATTTTGTATTCTTAGAACCTAAATATACAACTCTCGCAATATTGAAGTGCAACGATGCAAACCGCAACATTTGAACTTTTCAGATTCTTGAATTTCATTGACACATTCAGAGAAATAATTGAAATTTTAGCATCCCTCCTCTATCTCTTTAAGATTGACATGATAGTATCTCCTTCGGTTGCTCGTATTTCATAACATAAAAACTATGACTACAAGATAACCCAAAATATTCGATCATCCCATATCAGCATTTGATCCTTTTATCTATAATATAGTACTCTATCATCCTTGTATAACCTTTATCGCTATATTTTCCAATAGTGTATAATCGGAAACCATCAACCTCCTTGACATCTATCATAAAATAAGTAGCCTCGTTCTCCATTTCAACATGCACTTTTTCAAAAATTGATAGTGTGTATATAGACATGACATTTTTTTCAATTGCTTGCAAGTGGTTAGTCCTTAAAACTAGTGTAGTATGGGTTATTAAGTAGTCATTATGTAATTATCCATGACGTAACCATTGCAGTCCTTTATCATACTGTTCCACAAACTCAAAAAGCTTAAGCTTTTTGTTCAAGTAAATATTCATGTACCAATTCATTTCCTCATAGCATTGTGTGCTAATCATACCGGCAAAAAATTTATCCTTCAAGAACGTTTTAGCCCATCTCTTCCGTTTCTTATACATACTCTGTACCCAATCATTATTCTGAAGCCCATAAACATCAATTGTTTTTTCCATTCTGTCTCGAAATCAGCTTATGTCATAACATCAAACCTGCATATTTTAAATGCAAATAGAAAACCAAGATCTTTAATATTATGTACAGTATTATTTTCGGTGCACCAAAAAAGAAAACAGTGTACCATAAAACCAAATACCAAATCACAAACGCAAAACAAGAATTAGAAGACGTAAATTCCATTATCAACAACAGATAAATCTTAACATATAAAAACATTCCATTAATTAGAAGAATCATGACGAAAACCTAAAAACCTAGTAATACAATCTAGTCAATGTAATAATAAGCTCTAATCAGTTTAATAATAAACCCTAAAAAAATCTAAACCCTAATAATAAACTCTAATCAATTTAATATATATATATATATATAATTATAATAAACCAATTAAAAGCCCTAATCCAATTAATATAGGTAGAATAATAATTAAAATAATCACTCATAAACCCTAATCAAATTGATTTAGGCTCAACTAAATAAGAAAAAAATTTACATACCTCAATAGATCGATACTTTTGTCCCCAGGGTTCAAATTTAATTTGCCTCCTTTACAAAAAATTTCAAATTTTTCTAAGGAATTGTTTCTAAGAAAAATTAAAACAAAAGAGAACTATAAAGAAATTAAATAAAGAAAACATAGTTTTATTTGAATTTGTATTTTTAATGTATAAAGAAAATGTAGTTTTATTTGAATTCATTTTTTTACTTATTTTATTATTGAAAAAATTAAATAAAATAAACAAAATTATTTTTTAAACAAAAAAAAAGTTAACTAGTATAATAGGTAACCAATTACATTAAATAAATAATTACTATTTGAAAAATAAAATAAGTATTAAATAATATAGAGGTATCTATACCCCCAACGTACCATAGAAGCCCCCTTATTTCTCCATATATATTCGAATTCAATATGTTTCTTCAAGAAATATAATTTTTTCGTTATTTAGACCAATAAATACTAATTTTTACATATATTTTTAAATTATTATCAATTAACTTTTAAATTCAAATTCTCACAAATCTTTTATAATTTTTCTAACATATTCAATAATTGATCAGGTTGAACATTTAAATTATTTAAGGACACGCATGACCACCATTCTACTTACAAGTCAAGATGATCAACTAAAATTTGAAACTGACTTGTTCGATGAAAAAGAAATTTAGAAAGCTAATAAATGTAAAGGAATCCAAAGAGTAAATAATGAAGGGAACAATCAATTAAACTAGTCCTAAACTAGTTGAAGCAGATATAAATGTGCAACTAACAATTTTGTCTGAAACAAAGAAAGAAATTAGAATCGATCAAGTCAATCAGCCCTCACCAAATTGCTATAAGACAGCAATTTCACTAAATTAAAAGAGGCTACTATTGTATCTACATTTGAATGTATATTATGAATATGATGTTTGTAACTGTAGTATATACAATTACTTTAAATTAGTTGTTGTAAATTTTTTTTGTTTTTATAATTTTATTTTATCTAATTAAATTAGTGAGAGTTTTAATGAATTTTGTATATAGTTGGTTTAGAATATATATATATATATATATATATATATATATATATATATATGTAGGGCAAAGGTACATTTTTGCCCTTAATGTTTACTCCTAAGCTCAAATAAGCCCTTCAAGTAATTTTAAGGCCAAATAAACTGAAAACTGATGTTTTTGTGATATTTAAGCCCTTATTATATAGACGGTAGTATAATTTCAAGCAAACCACCGTTAGCTTAATAATAAGTGGGACCCATATATTGCCCCACACATAATGAAAACACAACTGAACCAAATTGACTAAGGCTGGAAAATAAAAAGATAAAAAAAATAAATAAATACAAGGAATTTAATATATACACTTCCTATCTCAAGATATCACAATCGAAATCAAATTCTAATTCTTTTTTTTTTTCTTAATGACTCAATATAAAGAATCCAATAATATCTTCTACTCATTATTAAAATCAAAATCAAGCATATTCTAAAAAAAAAAAAATCGAAATCACACTACCGCTATCAATCTCAAGGTTCTTTTTTTTTTTTTCTCATTCCATCGTCACCACCGTTCTATCAATCTCACTGTCACTACCGCTACAACATTACCAATCAGAGTGCTCTTAGTATCAGCTCTTCCATTCTTACTGTCGTTACCTCCTCCATCCCCTTCTCTCTCACAACTTTTTTAATCGCAATATAGCTCATACTTTTTTCCTTATTTTGTCAATTACTTTTGCTTTTGCATGATATTGAGCATTTTTTATTTTGATTTGATTCAATTTAAGTTCCAATTGTTTAATTATACTGGTGGAAACTAGAACAAATTTTTAAACCTCCAGAGGTGTTAAAAAGGCCAATCATATTGGTAGGTTTTAGCTTCAATTTCAATTGTTTACAGTAGAGTTATGCTTTTCTTCATCCAAAATATTTTTAATTTTAATTTTTGGGTTTTTTTTCCCCTCCAATTAGCATCGATGCATCTGGCAAAAAAATTGATGGTAATTGTTCATTTTCAGTCACTTCATGCTCAATTGGGTGCCATTTAGATGGAGTTTGTCCAAGGAAAAAGGA
This sequence comes from Macaranga tanarius, assembly GCA_949673435.1. NCBI lineage: Eukaryota > Viridiplantae > Streptophyta > Magnoliopsida > Malpighiales > Euphorbiaceae > Macaranga > Macaranga tanarius. The sequence goes on along the minus strand of CATIWO010143030.1, from coordinate 1,046 downwards.
TGGGGATTGATGCCCAACAGCTATTCTTGTTAAAGAATTCATGGAATCTAAGATACTTGCCATGGACAACAAATCCTAACTACTGCAGGTAGTATTTTCGTTGATGTGGTTATCAATAGAAGATTATTACACTCATATTTTCTGATCTTCTATTTGAACAACAATCTAAGTAATTTTTTTATTGGATGGAACTTGCGGGGAAGAAAATGCATTCATACCTTGGTGGTGAAACTTAACTTTATCTAGGGGTGGCCATGGGCCGGTTTCGGCCCGGAACCGAACCGGAACCGGCCCGGTCAAACCCGGAACCGGGCTGAACCGAGGGTGGGACCAGCTCAGGGCCGGTTCCACCATTCTGGAACCGTGAACCGGCGGTTCCGGTTCGAAACCGGCCGGTTCAGGTTCCGAACCGGCCGGTTCTGGTTCATTTTATGAAAAAAAATAAATTATGTCAAAAATTTAAAAAATACAAGTTACAACTCTTTATAAAATTCTACATAATTTTCTCTCTTTACAAAATTCTACATAATTTTCTCTTACTCGTGGTATATTTTATTTTCTAAAATAATACAACTTTTTTACAGTGCGTAAAAACCAAGCCGAAAAAACCGGAACCATGAACCAGAACCGCCCGGTTTGGAACCGGGGTTAAGCCGGTTTCGGTTCGGTTCCACCTTAGGTCGAACTGTGAACCGGCGGTCGAAACCGGCCGGTTCATGAACCGTGGCCACCCCTAACTTTATCATGTGTTCTTTGCTGCAATTGAATTCAAGTGATTTAGTCCACCAAAAGGATGATTAAACCCCATTAAAATCCTCTTATTCGCCATTGTTGAATGCTGCACTGTTCCATAATCCATACTCGGAGCTCTGGTGGGTTAACTGCATCTGGGTATTGAAGGATGTTGCTCTTACTTCTTCTTATTTTATTGTAAAAATCATATTTCTAGAAAATATAAAAATTGGATTTTTTCTGGTCACTTACAGAGAAGGAAGTTGAGATATAGAAATTGAAAATAAGACACTGTATGAAACTATTTTCGATGT
>CATIWO010142919.1:0-19988 GCA_949673435.1 Macaranga tanarius | reverse complement strand
GCTTTGGAACCTCAAATCAGTCTTGAAATCTTGAGCAATTTCTCTAACCAATCTCTGAAACGGAAGCTTCCTTATCAAAAGCTCTGTGCTTTTTTGATACTTTCTGATTTCTCTTAAAGCAACAGTTCCGGGTCTGAATCTATGTGGCTTCTTCACTCCTCCGGTCGCCGGAGCAGACTTCCTTGCGGCCTTGGTTGCCAATTGCTTCCTCGGAGCCTTTCCTCCTGTGGATTTTCTAGCTGTTTGCTTGGTACGAGCCATTGCAATAAAGAGAAAGAAAATGAAAAAGAGTGTTTGGTTCGCTAGAAAGTGTGGGAAAGTGAAAGAAAATTGGTGTGAAGGATGGCTGGTTGAGAATTTGTTTTATAGTAGACAGATGAGAAGTGCGGGAAGAGGAAAAAATTATGGCGGATTTTGAAATTTTAGAAGGAGGGAAGTTGGGCCGTTGGATGTGATGATAATCGACGGTTGGAAATTGTTTGAAGGAGAGCCGCACGGATCGTGATCCGTGTCTAAGGTGAAGTGACCAATTAGGATTAGTTTCTTGTGGCGGGGGCTTTTGGGTTCTTAAGAATTTGAATTTTTCTAAAAATGAGTTTGAGGGCTAAAAGTCTGGTTTGTGATTAAATGTACACCATATATATAGTATTTTAGAAAATAAAAATTGAAAAAAATTAGCATTTTATCATTATCATTATGATAAATATAGATGTGATGGAATTGACTTAATTTGTAAATTCAAACTATCTTCCTAGAATTTTATTTAATAATAATTAATTTTATAAATTTAAAAATTTTAAATTTTAAAATAAACACATTATTTTTACTTTCGTAAAAAAATTATATAATAGTTTTGAAATTTATTTATATCAAATATACTAATTAAATAATTCTAAAATTATTTTCATTTTTAATTAAACACATTGATTTGGTCTATATATATATTTTTTTGAAATGAAAAAAAGATTTGACTGGATAATTTAATTTTAAAAAGATCTTATAGTAATTTGTTAAATTATATTGAGGTCCTTATTAGAAAATGGTATGTAATTGAAATAAATTGAAAAGTTGATATGATAAAATGCTATAATTTAAATGATGAGATTTAATAGAAAATTGGAGTATATTTGAGAATAAATAAGACTATTATTTTCATATATTTTTGGGTCTAATCACCGGTGTCTATAATTGATTAATTTGATTCAATATGAATAGGACTACAACAATTAATTTAAGGCTTATTTGTGAAAAAAAATCAAACGTTTACAGCTTTTTATAATTTAATCCCAACCTTTTAATTTTTACAATTATGTTCCAATTTTCAAATTTTTTTATAATTTTAACATATTAATGAATTTGGTCAAAATTATTTTAGAAAATTCTAAGTGGGCAATGAAGTGTAATGCCACCAACACAAATAGTGGACCTCAATAAGCCTTATTGTAAAACATTAATGAATTAATTTATTTGACCAAATTCATTAATGTGTTAATATTGCAAAAAAAAAATTAAAAATTGAGACATAATTGCAAAAATTAAAAGGTTGGGATTAAATTACAAAAAGCTGTAAACGTTTGGATTTTTTTTACAAATAAGCCTTAATTTAACCAACTATATACACTAGAATTTTAAATTCAAAATATTGCTTAATCAATGATAGTTTTTTACCAGTTGATCCCAATAATAAAATATACTGGGAGATGCAGATCATATTTTAATGAATCATCAATTCAATGTTCTAATCACACAACTCCTCTATATTTGGTTATCACATATTGAAAAATTAACTTTATTTGTAAGTAAAAATTTTATATTTAGTATCTTAAACAATATTTATAAATTTCATTTTAAATAAAATAAATATTATGTTTAGTAGTAAGGATATTTTATTATGAATAAAAAATTTCTATACATTTTTATCAAATTTGATAAAAATAAAATTAATTATAATCAATTACATAAATTTGATGAAATAAAATTTTAAATAGATTTTATTTATATCGATTTAAATCCAACTAGTTTATATATTGGAAAACCACAAATTTTATCCTCAACTTTGAGCTAATTATTAATTGAATCCTATTTTAGAAGTCATTTCAATTTCTTCCTCTAACTTTATGAATTGTGTCAATTCGATCTATCTAATTTAAGTTGATGGATCTATTTGTATTTTTTAAAATATTTTAAGATCCTTATAAAATAAATTTGACAATTACTAATATTTTTCTTTTTTTTAAATATAATCTAAAAAATATTATCAAATTATGATCTTACACCTCTTGAAATAAATTTAAAATTTAATTTTAAATTATTACATAAAATTCTAACTTTTTATATATTAAATAAAATAAAAAAATAAGAAAATCATAACTTGTAAATAAAATTATTATATATATTAATACCAATTATAAAATAAAAAATGTAAATTAAAACTTTTAATTATCACTTTTAAAGAATAATAAAATTTTAAATTACTTTTTATTTTAATATTTTTTAGGAAAAATTAAATATTTTGTATATTCCTGATTAATATTTTAGTACCTTACAAATTTTTTTCTCTATTTCATATATATATATATATATATATATATTTGTACTTGATCCCTATTAGAAAAGTTTTTAAATAATCAGGCTGAATGTTAGGAATAAATTTTAAAATAATTAGAATATAATTTTTTTAGAGAAAAAGTTGAAGTTTTATAAAATAATCTGAAATTAATTTTTGAATTTACGTCTAGAGAGGTAAAATTAGAATTTGAAATTAGTTTTTATATTTTATGTTTTTCTTGTAAAAAAAAGAAAAGAAAAAGACAAAAATTATAATAAGTATCAAATTTATTTTAAATAGATCTAAAATAATTTTTAAAAATACAATTGGATCATTTGACTAAAATTGGATAGAATTGACACAATTTATAAAGTTAAAAAAGTAAATTAAAATGACTTTCAAACTAGGATTTAATTAAAAATTGATCTAAAATTTAGGATAAAACCGATGATTTTCTCTTTATATATCTATCGGGTTTGATGTGAACATATCCATTAAACCAAATGAAATAAAAAAAAAATCAACCATATATTAAATATATAAGAATCTAAAAAAGGATGAAAAGATGATAAAATGGACCAGTTGATTTTTGACAAGCTAGCCTTTCAAAAAAATCAAGGATGATTAAAGAATTTTTGTGAGAAGCAACTAGCAAGTAGATCATTTTTTTCCAATAGAAATAATATATAACTTGAAATAATTATGATTTATTATTTAAAATAAAGTTGGATTGACAAAAGCAAAAAGAAAAAAGTTAATTAAAATTATAAAAATCAATTCAAATATGCTTTTATTTATGCTTGAGTTGTTGTTTGTAGTTACTCCATGAATTTGGTAGCTTTTTAATAAATACGCCTGTAATCATAATTTTAAAATACGACAAATTTCATTCTAAAATATAATTATTATAAAAAATTTTCTCCAATCCATTACTCCATTTTTAATTTTAAAAAAATATATGTATAATTTTTTATATCTTATTTTACATTTCATTTTTTTCTAATTTTGTATCATTCATACATTTAACCCATTATTTTATTATTTATCAATTTTATTATTTTTTTTGCTAATTATAAGATTATTTAATAGTTATCTATTAATTGAAAATAAATTTACATATAAAAGCCGATTGTCCAAAAATATTCTTAAAGCTCTATATTACAAATTTTGTATGATATATATTTGATTGTATGTTTATTAAATAAACTTTTTATTATACATTTATTTTTAATTATATTTATTTTTACAATGATTTTGTAAGTAAAAAAATTAATTAAAAATAAAAATTTGAACTAAATTATATATTCTAAAAAGTTAAAAGATTTATCTAAAAGCAAAAATAAAATCTTAAAATGGAATATACATCATGGGTTAGTGTGGGTTGGAGATGCCCTCAACTATAGATTGTTGGAAAACTCAAAAATCAAAATCCAATTTAAATACTCAATTTAGCTACTTTTCTTTTGCATTCTGAATCTTGCCTTGACAAAGATTTGTCATAATTTTCCCCCCAATTTATTATACTATTTAATGTGACACTAAAGTTGATGCATACTATTCATATAAGAATATATGTTTTATATTTCAACTAAAGCTTGAGTAGAATATAAATTTATATATTAACATCCACTAAGCTTGAGTGAAGTCAAATCAGCTAAAATTTGACCTAATTTAGGAAAAACTATATACATATATTTTATATGGGACGAATAAGATTCAATGATATTTTACATTCAATATTATATTTATTTTTAATATTATAAGTAATTATATTAGGTGAAATTTGAACATTTGACATATATTAATTAAAGCAATACTCAAAAAAATGATCTTAAAATATTATTTTATCTAATAGCTATGATAGCTATAAGGTTTTGATTATTTTAAAATTTAAATTGAGTGTATAGCCAAAAAAAAGGATAAAATCATTTCAATACTTATTTTCGATATATATAAAACTCAAATTTGAAACACTCATTTAAAAAAAATTCAAACTTCTAGCCACTTACATCAATAAATGTGGAAAATATTAGGGATAAATGCATTAGTTGTTGAACTTTTTAAAATTTGACAATTTAGGATGTTAACTTTTATTTATAACAATTAAGTATGGTAACCTGTAAAAAAATAATAATAAAGTGTATATAGCAGGTTACTAACAAGTTGCATTTCAACGATACACTATTTCAAAATTAAAAGACCTTATTTCCCCTAAACTTAAAAAAGCATATAATAATAATAATAATTTTTTAAATAAAAATAATTTTATTTTTGTGTATTTATAATTTAACTTTTAATTATTTTTAGTTAATGAAATAAAAAACTAAAAATATTTAAATGTGCAATTTTAACTACCATCATTCATAATTTTTCTAATTTGTGAAAAAGTAAAAATTAAAATTTTTATCTATTTTTATTTTACTTGATCTCTCTCTTTAATTTCAATTTTTTAGTAAATTTGATAAAATTGAAATTTTAGTGGAGGATAAATTGTTTAAATAATTTTTTGATAAATATATAATTTGTAAATTTAATATGATTTAAACAAGAAAATTAAAATATTGCTGTTTTTTTTTATAGAAAAGGCAAATTTAAATAATTGTCATAGGTAATTTAGTTATTTTCATTATATATTTGGCTACATACATTTTTTTTATTATTTTTTGATAGGTTACAACACTTAATTATTATAAAAAGTAGTTAAAACACTAAATTGTAAAATTGTAAATATTAATAGCATTTAATTCAGCATAAGTGAAGCCTCTGTTTAGGTAAGTGGCATTTGTGATAGGTAGGCGTAACCAAACGGTAAAGCGCAGCAAGAAAAAAAGGAGGGAGACAGAACCTAACGGTTTTTTGAGCTTCACCTAACGGTCACTTGAAAGTCTAGTAGTTGAAAGTCTACAGACAAGAAACACAGATCATGAACATATAGAAAAAAGGAAAAAATACACATAATCACAAGCACCACCCAAATGAAGAAAAAAGAAGCACCCAACAAAAATCACCTTGACTTGAATATATATATATAGATTAAAAAAAATTTTATTTAATTTATTGTGTACCTTCTCTTCAAATCTTCAACCTTTTTTCTTTTTTCTATTAAGTAACAACAATTAATAATGCTGTATTATACTCTCTACATTACTTGTTTCTCTTGTAAAAGTACAGTTTTTCACTTATGGGGTTTCGTCAATTCTTCTCTGTTTTCTCTTCAAGTAACCATAGCCATCACAACAACCGCAACAATACTATCTCTTCTCATGTTCTTGCACGCGAAAACCTTGTCAAGATTCATGAAGACCCCATTACCAGTAATGGGTATTCTGTTTTTAATTACTTGCGTGGCCTTATGTCTGCAAGTTAGTATTTTTTTTTTTTTAGCTTTTTGATTGTATTGCTTGTTATGTTTGTGTTTTTGGGCTTTTCTTGAAGTGGGTTTGTGTTGTTTTTGTTGTAATGTGCAGAGAAAATTGATGGTGGGGTGAGGACTGAAGAAGAAGAGAAAGTGTATTCTTGGCTTTATGCATTGGCGCAATCGGATAAAGATTTGGTTTATGAGTATGTTCGATCTACAGAAAGAGGTGATTATGTTTGCTTCTTTTTCTGTTTTGGTTTTGTGTTGTTGATAACTTGATGTGTTTGATGAAATGTCTGTTAAAAGAAACTATCCTGTTTCAATTTGTTATCAAGGTGTGTGATTAGATATGGTGCAGTAAAATAGGATTGGTAGTTGGTGTGATGGAGACTCAGTAATCAGGTTAACCCTGTAGTGAACATGATCTAGCTCCTCTTGATCTTGAAAGACCAACTAATTCTATACCAAAGATAGAACTTAATCCAAATAATGATCCCTCTTTTTTTGAGCTGAATTATTTCTTTACAAATTATCCGTAACACAAAGAACATCGGATGGTGCTTAAGAATATAATAGAGATAGTGGAACATGCCACTTGTAGAGTCTGCAAGCTTCAATTGAAAACTAAAATTATTCTTATAGAGTTATAGATACACAAGAATCTAATAAAGTTCAGTATGTATTAGAGGAACTATTGAATGAATTGCCTTGTCTGTCCTCGTTATGGAACTATTTATAATGTTAAATAGGCATAATTAGGTGATAAAAGAATAGGTTAATAATTATTTCTGCCCTAGTTCTGTATGCTATGCTATTGAATAACCAGGTTAATAATAATAGCATACAACCAAAAAATATCTCCACAGTCACAAATAGTCCCTAGGATGCATGATATCCTTTCTTCATTCTGGCTTCAAAAAGTCTTTTCTTTCTTTTTTTTTTTTGAAATGTTCCATTGACATGGTTTCTAATGGTATCATTTTGTTTTCTTATAATGTTCATGGAGGCACCGAGTCATATGCATACCACGTTCACCTTCACACAATTTTCTACAATTAGACAAGTATCCATTCACATTTTGCAGGCCTGAGCTTCACTGAAGCTGAGAGGAGGCTGAAAGAACATGGTCCAAATATTCCTCTAGAATATAATTTTCCAAGATGGTGGCATCTTCTGTGGACTGCTTTTTTTCATCCTTTCAACATTATTTTGGTTGTACTGTCAGCACTCTCATACATAACTAGTGACAGCCCAAATGGATGCATCTTGCTCATACTGGTTTTTATTAGTGTCAGCCTTAGATTCTATGAGGTAAGCATTGCTTAATTTGTTAGTCGAAAGTGCCTTCTCTATCTCTCAAACATGGCCTTTACTAATTTTCCATGAACTTTTCAGGAACACAGTAGCTCAAAAGCTGCAATGAAACTCTATGAATTTGTCAAGCGTCCAGTGAAAGTTCAAAGATGTGCTGGTAGAGTTGTTCAGACAGAATTAATAGTGCAAGTTGATCAAAAAGATGTTGTTCCAGGGGACATTGTCATATTTGAACCAGGGGACCTTTTTCCAGGCGATGTGAGATTATTATCTTCTAAGCAACTTGTTGTAAGGTATAGAACCTCTAAAACTCTGCTTCATTTTCTTGAACAGGTTATTAATTTCTTTGTCATTCCTACGTTTTCCTGTACAGCTGATTATAGAACATGATCACATCCTGCTTTTTGAACAGTCAGTCCTCATTAACAGGCGAAACCTGGACAACTGAAAAAACAGCTAACACTAAAGAAAATGCAAGCACTCCTTTGCTAGAGCTAAAGAATATTTGCTTCATGGTAGGTATAACTAATCCGGCATTGCATTTTTTATTAATAGAAGTCATTGCCTCAGTACTAAAATTGAGAGTGTGCGTTTTCATTATAATGAGTAAACATATATTAACTAAAAAATAGTTTTTTTTTTTCCTGGAATTATCTTAGCACATGAAGCTAGTAAAGATAAATATTCAAATAACAGCATTGGTGCTACTTCTATTGGAAGGTCTTAAGAAGGATATCATCCAAAATTCAAGAGTTACAATGGAATTTTGAAAAGTTTTAAGCATTCTTATTGATCATTGGAACCTAGGCGTATTGGCAAGGTTGCTTCATTGTGAGTTGTGACCTACATGTGTTAGTTCCAACCACAAAAATAACCTCTTGCAGAGCAAGGGTTAGGCTGCATACATAGGGCCTCCTTTGGAGCTTGATGAGTGATGTATCATGTACTGATACCATCCAAGACAATCTGAGCACCCAAAGTTTTGTCAACACCATGTATTTCCTTCTCTTTGTGCTTATTATAGTATTTGAATGTCTAAATGGCATTTAGTGGCACTGAATGATATTACGGTTGGTTGGATATAGAACTTAGTTAAATAGATTATTTGGTATAAAGCCATTGCAAGAACCATTGCTTAGAGAAAGAAGAAGAAGAGCACAAATGAATTCTAAATCCTGTCTTATTAGTTAACATCAGTCATAATTTCATATAATATTTAGTGAATAAGATCTTGGTCTTGCCAACAAAATGAGGACTAAAACCCCTAACATCTATTGGCAAAGTTCTCTAATATTTTTTTACAAGGATTCGAGCTATGAGGCAGGTATCTTTCAATGTTAGTTACCTTTGAAAACCGTAAATTACCTGGCATTCTCTTGACATCCTAAAGCTGCAAGGACAGACAATTGGCAAACCAACCATTTGTTTGTTGAGTCTTGTGACGAAAATGACATGCACAAAGTCAAGAAGTGAAAAAGGAAAAGCAACTTGAAGTTGAGAGTTACCTGCATTCATTAAAATCTGTTCAGTCACAACATACTAAAGCCCCAGAAGTATAGTTGTGATTTTTACTTCATATTGAGTCTATAGAAAGTCTGAAGATATAGCCTTAGTCTTAATACTAGTATAAAGGCCAATGTACATTCTGCTTGCACCTCATTTTGCTTCAATTCATTTCTTTTGTCCTTTTCCTATATAAAATAAATTGTTGGAAGTTAGAGCATTTGTATTTTTGCTTCAAGAAATGGGCATTTGTGTGATGCGACAGGGAATTAGAGACTATCTAAATCATGAATGAGAAAAGGAAAAAAAAAGTATAGATTTTTTCTTAAAGCAAATGCTCACGTCCTTCAGGTTAAAATTGCTTTACCAAAAAATTTGGAGATTACTCAATTGGAATAACAATGAAAATATCTTTCCTCCTGATATGATCCTCACACGCTTGATTGGCCTTTTGTGGTTAGGATTTATATAGTTTAACATGTATGTTCTTCAGTTTTCACCATTATTTATCTCTGAGTAGCAACTAAGCAATAATAGGCAATATCATGTCAATATGTGGGTTTTGAATGTATTTCAGGGAACAAATGTGGTATCAGGTAGTGGGACTGGTCTGGTTGTTTCCACTGGATCCAAGACTTATATGAGCACCATGTTTTCAACCATTGGGAAGCAAAAGCCACCAGATAGTTTTGAGACTGGCATGCAGCGTATATCCTATATTCTTATTGGTGTTATGCTAATAGTAATGACAATAATAATTGTAACTTATTACATTAAATCACGTAATTTGAGCGAGAGTATTCTTTTTGGGCTCTCAGTGGCATGTGCATTGACTCCTAATATGCTTCCCCTCATTGTTAACACAAGTCTTGCAAAAGGAGCACTTGCCATGGCCAGAGATAGATGCATTGTCAAAAGCCTAGCAGCAATACGAGATATGGGATCCATGTAAGTTCAAAGTCACCTCTTTCTTATATTTGGCATGCACACGTGCATAGCCTAATCAAAGCCAAACTTTTTTATGTTAATTAAGTGTGCAAGAACAGTTAGTACATATATATATTTATCAGCATTATTATGTGATACAGGGATATTCTATGCATGGACAAGACTGGTACGCTCACCATGAACCGTGCAATTGTGGTAAATCACTTTGACAGCTGGGGTTCACCAAAAGAAAAGGTTTTGCGCTTTGCATTTCTTAACTCTTACTTCAAGACTGATCAGAAGTATCCCCTAGATGATGCAATTTTGGCATTTGTATACACAAATGGATATAGATTCCAGCCATCCAAGTACAGAAAATTAGATGAGATCCCTTTTGATTTTATTCGAAGACGAGTATCTGTTATTTTGGAGACTGAATCAGATGCAAGAGGCAGCAATAGCCAAGTGCTTGATCGGTTCATGGTGACTAAGGGAGCATTAGAAGAGATCATAAAAGTTTGCTCTTTTATTGAATATATTGATAGGGGCATCATGACTGCTTTCACTTCAGAAGATTATCGCAGGATTGTAAATGTAGGAGAAGAGCTAAGCAACCAGGGATTGAGGATTATAGGAGTTGCAATAAAAAAGCTAGGAATGGTATGTATGGAACTCTCTTTGGCTCTTCTTCTCCTTTAATTGTTTGTTATGCCTAATAGTGTTATAAAGCTTTTGACTCTTTCGCATCAAGCTGAACCACTGTCATTATTTTGAAAGTGTAATTTTCATGGTAGCTTTGGTTGTGTTTGAATTTACAAATTACAACTGGTCTACTGCACAATGTGATTAAGTGTTGTATTTTTCTGCAATATAGAGTAAGCCATCTTTGTTGTTATACACACTGCAGCAGACCACCATTCAAAAGAAGATGCTGGCACTTTCATGTTTTGTGGGAGTAAGGGATTGATTCCAAGAACCAATCCCAACTGAAATGAGAACCTGGGATTAAGGCTTGATATGTTCACTTAATTTTTTTTTTTATTTACGTTGTTGCAGCGAAGAAGTGATCCTAGCACAGCTGAAGATGAGGCTACTGAATCAAATATGGTCTTCCTTGGTATAATTGCATTCTTTGATCCACCGAAGGACTCAGCAAAGGAAGCTCTGTGGAGGTTGGCAGAGAAGGGAGTAAAGGCAAAAGTGTTAACCGGTGACTCACTATCCCTGGCAGTAAGGATTTGTGAAGAACTTGGGATTAGAACCGCTTATGTTACAACAGGACCTGAGCTTGAGGAACTCAATCAGGATGACTTTCATGAGACTGTTAAACGAGCAACGGTACTTGCTCGGCTGACCCCAAGTCAGAAACTCCGAGTAGTACAGTCCTTGCAAACAGTTGGTGACCATGTAGTTGGGTTCTTGGGAGATGGTATTAATGACTCACTTGCCATAGATGCTGCAAATGTAGGTATCTCAGTTGACTCAGGAGCATCAGTAGCAAAAGAAGTTGCTGATATTATATTATTAGAGAAAGATCTTAATGTCCTTGTTGATGGGGTTGAGCACGGCCGTCTCACTTTTGGTAATACCATGAAATACATCAAAATGTCAGTTGTTGCCAATGTAGGCAGTGTTCTTTCAATCCTTATAGCAACTGAGCTGCTAGATTTTGAACCATTGACGCCAAGGCAGCTCCTTACACAAACTTTCATCTATAGTGTGGGTCAAATTGCAATTCCATGGGACAAGTTGGAGGAAGATTATGTGAAAACCCCACAGAAATGGGATGGGAAAGGCTTACCCATGTTCATATTATGGAATGGTCCTGTGTGTACTCTCTGTGATATAGGCAACCTTCTATTCCTTTGCTTGTATTACGACAAAGGTGAGGCTCATTATGACAAGTTCTTCCACTCTGCCTGGTTCATTGAAGGGCTATTGATGCAGACACTAATCTTTCACTTGATCAGAACAGAGAAAATCCCTTTCATTCAGGAGATTGCCTCATGGCCAGTGCTCTGTTCAACAATTGTGATTTCAGCTATTGGAATTGCAATTCCATTCACAATAATTGGAAAATTCATGGGATTTACTTCTCTTCCATTGTCTTATTTTGGGTTTTTGGTTTTACTTTTTCTGGGGTATTTTACAGTTGGCCAAGTCGTAAAGAGGGTGTACATTTTCATTTACAAAAAATGGCTTTAGAGAAACCTTACACAATATTACAAGAAAGTATATTTTGCAAGAAGTAGCTAGCTTGGAGAGAAAAAGAGAGCAGGAGAAAAAAAAAATCTGTGTGTATATTATTGAGGGTAAACATTTGTTAGCTTCCATGTTTTTACAGGATCATTGGCATTTACTATAAGAACACTCTGCCCTAAAGGCATTATTCAACCTGCAAATTTGCAGTCGGCCACCAAAGAATATCCACGAAACAAGGGGATCAAAAAATAAGAAAAGAAAAGCCGCTTATGGAGTCTCCTCTTTGTGTCTGGATTATTTCAACTTGTCTGTTCCACTATAATATATGATGCAGAAAGAAGCAAGTAAAGACCAATCCAAGCAATACTACTCTGTTGAAAATTTGCTTGGCCGGTGAATTGCCTACATAAATATATCCCGTATGTTGTCAAGTTGTCAGGCTTGCAAGTTGCAAAATAGTTGCAGAAAAGACTAGCACATTACTGCATTTTTTTGGGCATGTGCAAGTATCACTCAAATGTTGCCGCCTTAGTTTTTGAAAAGAAAAGAAAAAAGAAGAGATTAAACTATTACCAAATGGGAGATAATGGTTCCTAATGTTCCATTCAAAATCCCAGTGCTTCCTATCATTTTTGAGAGTCCAATATGCCCATCCAAAGGATGCTGCATCATAAACCTCAAGCTGTGCCCTTCCAAAATTTTGGTAATCTGCCTGAGATCCACTTGTCACGTTCCATTCATTCACCCATTCGCCTAAAATCAACAAAAGTCAGTTATGACCAAAAACATTTTAGAATCAAAAAGCAAAGATATCAGTAATTCTTAATTCTGAAAAAAACAGAAAGGGGTGCAATACCGATAAAAACAAGCGGACCATTTGCACTGTTCAGAGCCTGTAGCTGAGTTTCTCTGCTCTTATATATAAATTGGATATTATCCGCAGAGCTCAGGTTAACAAAGAAAGTGTCAAAGAGGCTATAGTAATGCAAATCAACTACTATGTTATGAGAGCCTATATTAGCCTGGTAAAGTTCCAGTGGATCAGCATTGCCAATTCTTTGACAGACAATTACATAAGCACTGGGGGAGTATTTTCGAATAATATTGTACCCTTGTGTGTAGTATGGAATTAAAACTTCCAAAGGAACTGAGCTAGCAGATGGTTCATTTAAAAGCTCGATTCCCAGCAAGGCAGGATGTCTTGCATACCTGCAAATGAAATCAATGTTCATATGTTAAATTCCTTGCCATGGAACTAGAAACTATTTTCACTGCAGGAGACAGAAAACTGCATTGCGTCAAGATCAATACAAAAATTACAGAAGTCATGAGTTGAGAGTCTGGTGAATTAACACACCATGTAATAAAAGAATGCTGAAGAAATAGAGAGTGCATTTTGGCAGGTCCTATGGAGTATAATAGAGTAAAGTTCTTGCTTATTATTCTATCATGTGATCACATTTCTATGATCTAAATGTGTCAAATGAAATAGTTCTGAAAAAAATGGATGGCTTCATTGATATACCAGATGGAAATGGAACAAAGGCATGCCTTTTAAAAGTGATTGATATGCACAGGAACTATTAGATATAATATAATGACAAAATGAGGAAAGACATGTCACAGAACAAAAAGTTTAACAAGAGCAAGAATCCTGGATTCTGGTAAAATCTTCTTCCTTTTAATGCGGCAGAAGATAGACACCATCACCTATCTCAGATGCATATGTAAAGTTGGTAAATTTCATTTACTTCTTTAGTTCTCTGTGGATGAATACATTTAAACTATTGCAACTAGGGGTGAGCAAAAAAAACCGAAACCGACTAACTGAACCGAACCAAGCCGAACCGACTGGTTCGGTTATAGTTTTTGACAATGCATAACCGACTGGTTCGGTTCAGTTTCGGTTTTCAATTTAGAAAACCGAAAATAACCGAACCGACCGACTTAGATATATATTTATTATAAAAATATTAATTAGAAAAAATTATACATAAATATTAAAATTATAAATAAAAAATATTTTTTTAGTTATATAATTAAAGAACAAGCTTAAAAAAATTGTAAAATAATAAATAAAAAAGACTGAACCAAACCGAGTTGGTTCGGTTAATTTCGGTTTTCCCTCTGGTTCGGTTCGGTTTCGGTCACAATTCTTCATTGGTCGGTTTTGGTGGTTCTTTGACTGAACCAACCGATGCTCAGCCTTAATTGCAACTGCACATAGTGAATAAACACCCATGGTGTATAATATTGCCTTGCCTTAGTTTCTTCATAGCCAAGAATAATCTTTTCCTCGCTCACCATCATCTATGCACTTTCAAGTGGGATAATGCAGTAGTCTAT
Source organism: Macaranga tanarius (assembly GCA_949673435.1). Lineage (NCBI taxonomy): Eukaryota > Viridiplantae > Streptophyta > Magnoliopsida > Malpighiales > Euphorbiaceae > Macaranga > Macaranga tanarius. The sequence goes on along the minus strand of CATIWO010142919.1, from coordinate 5,790 downwards.
GGACTGCAAACAATATAACAACTTATCTTAAATGTACCTTGAAGCTAGAAAGTCTATAACATCCAGTGTTTGTGAGATGTAATCAGGAGAAGTAGGCCAGCCTATTGTACCGTCTCTACTGGCGCTATGTTCCATTCCATTCTGAGAGCCGGGAGCCGCATGCAGGTCAATTATGCATCTTATATCATAGGCTCTGCACCGCAATTTTTACATACATATTTAAAGGATGTATAAAGTTTAAAGCATATATGAAGTTGTTAGGCCCTGTACCAAATTTTAAAGTTTCAATGGTCCCAAACAGAAACAAGGGAAGTTGGACCTACTGTGCCCATGAGAATGCATTATCTAGAGCTTCCAAAGATCCTCCTACAAATGGCTCTGGAGGATTGGGATCAAAAGCAATCCACCAACCAACAGGGATCCTCACAGTATTTATCCCGTGTCTATACAAAAACTTGAAATCTTCCAATGTTATAAAAGTATTTCTATGTTTCTGCAGTTAGAAAAAGAAAAATATTATAAAATACAATACTGAACCGGACAGCATTATCTTTTAGTCTCACTTGGTAGAGACTGCACAGAGTTGTCATCACTCAAAAAATTGTCCCATACGTTGTCTTAAATATGGATATGGTGATTTTTGGTTGTCACAATTGTTTAACATCAAACAAAGGAGACAATTTCGACTAACATAGTGAAATAGAAAATAATAATTTACCTTAAGAATCTCTTTGGCCTTGCTGTGTCCATACCCATTTGCAAGCTGGTAATCTCCATGCAAATTATTTGCTACAATTGTCATTTCAAATGTAGCTGCATTATCATCCCATCCCGGTTTCCCTGGATAGTCTGCTGTGAGCTGGTTTCCTATTGTAGCCTAAAAAATAGATTATATGCTATCATGAAATATTGTCAAAATATTTAGGATCTACGAAAAGGTGATTAAGCATCAGAAATCTAGAACACCGTCTTGATACTTTGTAAATTCAGTATTGGACAAATAGATTCCAATGAGCTTGTTCTATTGGCATATTCCGGCCAGATGGTCAAATGTTCAATATTAAAACTATTTTCCCATCTCCCTAAGGTGCAAACACTCCAGAAAAGAACCAACAAAGAAAAAGCTTTTCCAAGGGACGCTGAAACATCTAAAATGGGATGGTTGAAACTTTTTGATCTTATTGACATGAAATCATACAAGATGGTTGAAATTTTTCGATCTTATTGGCATGAAATTATACTATCATTCATACTCAATGCAGGTATTCCAATAAAAGTGATTTTATCTACTCTATAATGTTTATCTTTCCCTGAAGTCAAATATTAAAAATATTACCTGTAGATACGTCCCACTAGTAAGTTTTATGTGAACTCTATTATTGTTATTTCTCTCAATATAAAATGTATTCCCTTCTGAAGATGAGTTTGCTGTTGCAGAGATAGAGCACCCTTCACCATCACATGTTAGAAACTGACCTTGAGAAGTTCGAAGCTGAAATTCTAATGCAGAGATCCTCCATAGCTGCAGGAAAAGAAACCAATACGATAATTTTTCAGAATGATAATATCATAATAATTCTTCAACGGCCTCAATTTCTGACCTCCAAAGTACTACTAATGCATATGACCTTAAGTTAGATTAATAAGTAATAGAAGGCAAGAAATAACACCAGAGTACAACTGGAGTGAAACTGCTATGACTTAAAAACCTAACCTAAAACCGGAATCTCCAAACAGGTAAGTTATAAGGCCATAGAAAAGCTGGACATTTAGTTTGCACCACATCAAACTGAATATACTTGTCCCAAGGAGAAGGCGTGAGTGAAGGTGTGGCATTTTCAATTTTAACAATGGTTCACCAAACAGAGAAATTCTACCAGAAAATAAATTTTGACTTTTCAGAGATGCTCCTAATCAAGTAAACAAATCTAACTAATTGTCATGTTTACATAGAGGAACTCGGGACAGAGTTACACTTATAAGTTTGATCACTTGGAAATAACTAAATGCATCTTTTCTTATATTGATAATGTTACTGCTGAAGAATCAAAGAAATGCCGCATATTGAATTGTACTGCCAAAAATGCGAAATGGAGAGGAAAAAGTGTTGGCATTTGTTAAAACCACCATGTGAAAGAAAAATAATTTTAAACATCAATGAAGCAAGGAAAATTTTGATTAGCATCTCACCCTGAAGGTTTCCCACGAAGAAGCAACATCTCTATCAACTGTAACACCCATGCCACCTCCATTCTCAGCGCATACGTACTTCTGTAATGTCACTGACTTAAATTGAACCTCTGTACCATCCTACATTTCAACATTTGTCAAGCACTCTACCAGACAAATCAATGCAACCCAAGAAACAGTATCTCAGGAAAAAAGAAAATAGTAAAAGGAACAGCATATTTTGAAAAGAATCTCACAAACATGTCTCCATTGGGAATGCCGTCAAACAGTGAGGGCTTAATCCAACCTTCCACAACCAGCCAACCTCCCAAATTGACTCCTCTAACTTTAGAATCATCTTTCAGTCCCTCCACTTGTATCAAGCAATATAACATTGCAAATCAATTACAAAATTCAGTTCATAATCAAAATTCAAGACACAACTAAATATAGTCCAAGTAAATGAAAAACATCCTCACCTGAGCACACTCCAGCAAAGATAGCCCAACAAAACAGCGAAAATGCAAATACCCATTTGCTAAAAACAAATTCCATGAAGAATGCAGGCCTCCTACAGCATCAAATGAGCCAAAATATAGAACTCATCTGCTGCAACACCAAAAAAAAAAAAAAGAAAAAAAAAAGAAAGATCATTCAAAACCCACTTGAGGGAGTTTTAGTAAATCTTTTCCTTCTCAGTCAATTAATACCAAATTCAACACTGTAAACAAGAATAACACATTCATATGGTGTTACATAAAACAAGTAATAACTAAAAAAAGATAACTTTTTGAATTCCATTTGTGAATTACATAAAGAATTTGAAAAAAAAAAAAAGAAACCCAATTAAGCAAAAGAAGAAGAAAAGAACAATGTGTGTAGATTACAAAGGAAAAGAATAAAAAAGGGGAAGTCTTGAAAGAGTGTGTTTTTAAGACTTTAAGTGTGTAGAAAAAGAAAAAGGGTTTACTTTGCTTGAAGTTTTGGAATTTTTTTTAAAGGGAAGGAGGGAATTGGGCATCATATAATATGATTGGTTGCTAAGGGAAAGTGAAAAAAGATTGGCTTTTTTTGCTTGAACTAGTGAAAGGGAATGGTTGATGATCAAGAAAAGGGTAAACTGGTGGGTGCTGGTGGAGCCACCTTATCTCTTTCTCTGCTAATTAACATGCTCTTATGCTTCTTCTTCTTCTTGTCTTTGCGTTAATGGGTTGCTGCTAAAATTTTCTTGCTGTAGTTGTGAGTGGGTACACGTGTGTGTCTCTGTGAGACACATAGATGCTTCAGAGTTCAGACTCAAACTGAGAGAGAGTTGGCTCTGAGAGAGGCGTTTTCGGTTTTATAGATTCTCTTTCAACCGTTACTATGTCCATGTCGGTTAGAAGCTTAACTCGCATTTGTTACTAGAAATGCCCCCTCATTTTTGACAAAATTTGTTTCAAAGTTTATCGGTGTTAGAGTGACATTTTACGATTTTCCCCACAATACAGGGGTAAATCCAGGGGTGTTCATTCAGTCGTTTCAGTTAATTTTTTGATCGAACCGAATTAATTAAACTGAAATAATTTAAAATGGAACCGAATTAAATTTTAGTTCAGTTCAATTCGGTTAAAAAAAATTAAAAATTATATGTGAAAAACCGAACTGACTGAACCAAACTTAAAATTTTAAAAATCTGAATTATTTTTATATTAAATTAGTATATATTTTTTAAAAAATATTTAGAAATATAAAAATAGAAAATAAAAAATCAGTTATTTCGGTTTTCTCAGTTAAATGAATTTTTTTTATATAAAACCGAACCAAACTAAATTTCAGTTTAATTCAGTTCGGTTCAAAAATTCAAAAATCTTAAAAATACAAATCGAACCGAACTGAACAGTATCAGTTCGGCCATTTCGGAGGGCGTGAACACCCCTAGGCAGATCTTTTTTTTTTTTTTAAGACATGGAGAATTTCTCTTAAATAAAACTAGCCATATATCCACGTGTAGTTCAAGCCTGAGCTGTTTATACCTATTGTTATTTTTTATTTATTAAAAATTATTTATTATTTAACATATTAATTAATTATGTCAATTTATTATATTATTTATTATTTTTATATATATTTTTTCTCATAAGCTAATAGCTGATTTATATTTATTTTTTATTTAAATTATTTAGCCTTCTTAAAAATAATTAATAACAAATAACTTCATTTAAATTATATAATTTATTTATTTATTTTATAATTCATAATAAAACAAAAATATTGTTTCAAATTACAGTTACTAATTAAATAATTATAATCTTTATACTTATAATTATTTAATTAGTAACCGTAATTTGAAACAATATTTTTATTTTATTATGAATTATAAAATAAATAAATAAATTATATAATTATTTTTTTAAAAATTTATACGAATAATATTTATATTTTAAAGCTCATTTTCAAATAATTTCTATTAATAATTTTAATAATATATAAATGAATGGTAATAAATTATTATTTATTACTTTATAATATTTTTAAATGATTCACATAACTAAAAATATTATAGAATTATATTTCAAAATAAATAATACCCTTAATTATCATTTGACATACTAACAGTAATAACTAATAAAATTTTAGCAAACGATTCATATTTATTAGCTATCAACTACCAGCTATCAACTATCCGCAATCACTGTCAGTTATCAGTTATTCGTAACCATTGTCAGCTATCTGTGCTATAAACAGCTGAACCAACAGGTTCTAAATATATTTATTTTATGCTTTTTTTTATGATTCTTATTTTTAATTTATCAACCATTTTATGATATAGAGTGTGCAGTATTCATTTACATAAATGTTTCGACAAGGTTCTACAATTGTAATTTGGTTTTTGGACTGTACTTTCTTAATTTTTAGGCAGTTTAATTTGTAAAATGTTCACCTAACCTATAGAGAAATCCTTCAAGTGCAAATGCTAATTAATATAATTTGTATTCTTCAATTTAGATTTTCTTGATTAATAAAACAATAATACTTATGATGATTCCTTCCAATAAAAATTCACCTATAAAAACAATTAATAACTGACCTTCCGTTACTCGTAACAAATTTTTTTTTTATTTTTTAAAAAATTAGTTGTAAAAAATACACACAAAAGTCAGAAACATGATATACTTAGGGGTGTAAACGAGCTGAGCCGAACTGAATTTTGACTAATTTGGGCTTGGTTCATTTATAAATAAGTTGAACTTGAGCCAAATTTGTTATGTCACGTAGTATTCGCGAGCTATTCATAAAATTAAATGAGCTATAACGAGCCTAAAATAATTCTAAAAAATATAAACTATAAATTAAATTTAGTTATATAAAAAATTTAATACATTATTATATTAAATAAATCATAATATATTTAATAAAAAGTATAAATTTTTAATAATATAATTTAGAAATATTTTTTACATGTATTATTGATGTGTACAAATCCGTAAGCGTACAGAATCGTATCAAGTAGTAAATAAAGATATCGTCCCACAGGGATTGTAGGTTGAATACTGCAATACTCACAATGTTTGATTGTTTAGACAACGAAATAGAGTTTGGAAATTCAAAGAAATGAAACTAAATTAAGAAAGGTAAAAA
>CATIWO010142833.1:0-22100 GCA_949673435.1 Macaranga tanarius | reverse complement strand
TACTCCATTCATCTTGAAGGTAGAACAGTACTCCAAGAATCTAGACATATGACCAAATGGATCTTCATGTGGTAGCCCATTGAATGGTGAGTCCTAGATCATCTGGATCATAGCTGGCTTGATCTCAAAGTTATTTTCTGCTACCGTTGGCCTCACAATTGGTGTCTGATCACCCTGCACATTAGGACTCACAAAATCTCGCATGGTTCTCTGACCATTCTGAGGATTTTGAAGAACTTGTTGCCTTGGCGGGTCATTCTTTAAGTCCCTTGCATCCATTTTGCTTGGTGAATGTTTTGATATGACTGTTTATCTCTTTTTCTCATGAACTGTCTTTTCTAACTCCAAATCAAGTGGTATCAATTCAAGTCCTTGTTTGCTTGCACTTTATGTGTGCATCAACCAACACAAATTCCTACAATACATAATTAAAATGAAAAATTAAAAATAACGTCTAAATCAAGGAACATAATTTTCTTACAATATTAATCTTTGCCAAATCCCTAGCAACGGCGCCAAAAACTTGATGTGTACTAATCCGCAAGCGTACAGAATTGTATCAAGTAGTAAATAAAGATATCTTCCCTCAGAGATTTGAAGTTGAATACTGTAATACTCACAATGTTTGATTATTTTAACAACGAAATAGAGTTTGGAATTTCAAAGAAACTAAATTAAGAAAAGTAAAAATACAAATTTAATGTAAATTTTAAAAGCTAGGGTTCCATATTCTCAATTGACTATTTCAAAGAATTGATTACATAACTAGGTCTACACTAGTTTTAATTTATTTTGAAGGGATCTTAGAAACTATAGATTTTCCTTTCAGATAAACCTATAATAAATTGAAGATTAATCAACACTAAGTTAACCGGCTCTCACCAACCTAATGCCTTCTAATTCTAATTTTAAACACAACCTTTAATCAATATTGATTCACTTAATTGTCTCTCAACTAACTAAGCAACCAATAGGTCATTGCCATTTCCTATAGAACCTATCTCTCGATTAAGCCTATAGTGTTGATTCAATTCTAGGTTGATCAGTCCTAAAATGACATTGAGTTCAACAACAACTAATGAATTAAATCTAGCAACCTAACATAATCACAATAAGCACATGGTCAATTTAGAATAGGAACCCTAGAAAAAATCTAGCTACTCATGTTAAAGAGAAAAGAAAACAAATAAGAAATGAAAGCAATTCTGAACATTATAATAAATAAAAGAGAGTGATACAAGAAAACCCCCTTTTCAATGATGTCAAGAAGCTTTGCTCTTCTAACTTCAAGCCAAGTATCACCTCTACTATGAACTAAACAAATGAAAATATATTCTGAAAATAGAATCTAGAATAAAAATATGAACAAGAGTAGAATACAAAAAATAAGAATAACCCTCAAATGAACATGAAATGGTCCTATTTATAGACCTAAAGACCTAATGAGAAAGGTAATCTAACCCCCCTCAAACTCTATCTAATCAAAGGATAAAAGATAAATCCCTTTCTATTTAATCTTCAGCTGAAAATTATCATTTCGTGGGCTGTCACATAAGTCAGGCATGGGTGAGCAAGAATATGCATAGCTGCACAAGAAATAACTTATGGCTGATCTCTGTGTCTAGCACGGCCGTGCTCGATTTTGGCATGGCCGTGCCACTCTGTAACTTAGCAAAAAAATGAGTCTCAGGCACGGCCATGCAACAAACAAGCATGGCCATGCTCATCCCCAATGTAGATAACTCCTTATCTTGAGTTTTTAGCCTATCCAAAATTCAAGGATTGATCAATCTCCATCCCAATACATCATACAAAATAAAATACAAAAGAAATTATTTAAAAACAACTAAAGCCTACTAATTAAGATAAAATAACAAAACAAACTAAATTAACTAAAAAAATTAACTAACAATGCAACTACTAAGCCTAAGATGTAATAAAATAGAGTGCTTAAAACTAGTATTTTTCACACTCATCAATGGCATGACCATGCCACTCTGTAACTTAGCAAAAAAATGAGTCTCAGGCATGGCCATGCAACAAATAAGTACGGCCATGCTCATCTCCAACGTAGATAACTCCTTATCTTGAGTCTTTAGCCTATCCAAACTTCAAGGATTGATCAATCTCTATCCCAATACATCCTACAAAATAAAATACAAAAGAAATTATCTAAAAATAACTAAATCCTACTAATTAAGATAAAATAACAAAACAAACTAAATTAACTAAAAAAAACTAACTAACAATGCAACTACTAAGCCTAAGATGCAATAAAATAGAGTGCTTAAAACTAGTGTTTTTCACACTACTCATTAGTTGACAACATGAAGATGTGTCATAAGCATGCACCTTAAGTTAGTGGTCAATCTCTACATGCATGAGGTAGCTTATTTTACTCTCAAAGTGAAAAAGTAAGTGCATGTATGAGATTGCTTATCCTACAGTCAAGCATAAGTTAGTGGAGAATCTCTACACATACAAATTATTCTCTTACATGCATACATACACCAAGTTAGTGGAGTTTCTCTACACAAGACTTACCACTTCCATTTGAGGAAAAACACTAAGAGAAAAAACTAGAGTGGGTGCTCAAGAGTTGAGTCTTCTTCTTCTTCTTTCTTCTAAGTATTGTAAGTGAGAGATACAAGAGTTTTATTTCTTCATAAGTACATTGTCATCATCCCTTGTGCAAGAGTTGTGCAAGTAAAAGCTACATCCATCCTAAGGAGGCAGGAAGTCCTACATCATCCAAGCAAGGAGAGGAGCTCTAGCAAGTTTTTGAGTTACCACAAAGGAGGAGCTTGTGGGTAGAGATTCTTCAAAAGCTTGGAGTCATTTTGGTGCCACTTTTATCTTTCAAGCTAAAGGCTTCACACTTGGGGAGGTAGGAGCTTGTAGATTTGTATCAACTATTTCTTAAAATCTATCAAGCGTGCTACTGACATTTGAAGTTTGAAAGAGTTACTAAACTCTAGATTTAGGTCTCTTGCCATGCTTTATATTTTGATTGCTTTGTGAATCTTTGATTTATGTTGTCTATGAAGCATGTAAGTAATTATTTGTGTAAATTGAATGTGTTGTTATCTTGGTTGTTTGGAATTCTTGCCTTTCATGCAAGGGTTACACATTAGGAAAATTTTTTAAAATTTATCCTAACTAGTTTCGTGCTCACTCTACGCTTCTGCTCATATTCTAGTGTGTGTAATTGATTCCTTTCAAATTATTATTATTAGAAAACTAACAAAAATTATATAATTTTGTTCACAATTACCTTTCAACAATCAAAAAGTGATTTGGCCATGAATTTTTCTTCAATTTTAAAACTTCTAATGAATTCATTGAAGTTATTAGGATATTCAATAACTTTCATTTAACAAAATTAAAATAGATAATGATACTGTAAGTCTTAAAAGTATGGTTGATTTTATAATTTAGTCCTAAAAGTTAATTTATTAAGAATTGAGTTCCATAAAAATTTAAAATTCTTATCATTAGTCCTAGTCTATTAACTTTAACAATTTTTACTGACATGGTATACATGTCAATCTTTTTTTTTATACATCAGGTTTCACATCACCTTATTTTTTTCTACATCAGTTTTTTTCACCTTCTACATCAGCCATCTTTCACATCACCCTCCTCCTTTTTTTTTGTTTTCTTCTTCTTATTAACACCTCAAAATTTCATAATCGAAAAGCACCTAGCAGGAGTTTTCCAACTCAAAGAATTGGTTTATTTGTATATAAAATAACATTAATATTTGAAATAGTCTTCAACTGATTGTTGGTAAAATAAGTTAGATGTTTATGTGTAGCAAGTCGCCAGTCTAAAATTTAAAATGGTTAGGGTGTTGTTGTTTGTTTGAATCTACCATCTGGTTTTTTTATCTTAATATCATAGCCTCTTCAATATTTTTTTAAGGTGATTTTTTGAAGTGGATCGTGGTTATTTGAACTAGTCTTCAATATATTTTTTTGTCAGTTTAATTTCGTAGCTATTTTCAACTCTTCTATAATGGCTTCCTTTTTTATTACTACTAATATCACATCCTCAATCAACTCTTCACGATTCTCTTCACTCTTCTTATCATCATCATCCTTTACTAAAATTTTACCACCTCACCTCCTTTCACTCGGAGCTCTATCATCATCTTCGTTGTCATTATTATCACAACTTGCTATTAAATCTTCTCACTTAGCTTTTTCACCATTGCCGGAGATTCGTGGCATTCACTCGCTGCTTTAACTCTCTAAAAAGCTTTCAAGAATGGCCGACTTCTTTGAACTAATTACATGACACTGCTCTATATTACCCCCAGGAATATCATATTTTCCCCCACCCCACCTCTACCAAACATGCGAGCACTAGTGGCTCCTTCTGGATTTCCTGACGAGGTTCTCCTAATACCAAGACCACCATACGGTCCCCCCGGACCTCCCACGATAATGAGACTACTACTTCCACGTGGTCCCCCTCCTATATTGTAAGAGGATACTGCAATAAGGCCACCTATTCCTCAGAAGCCATCTTATGTCAAATCTACTACATCTACTATTATTAAAAGTCCATTAGCCTATCATAATAAAGAACTTAATCCATGGTGAGTTTATTCTGATTAGTTATATATTTGTGCATGCTTCTTCTTCTCTTATTGTTCTTCTTTTTGCTTGGTTTTTTTTTTTAAAAAAAAAGAAAAACAAAGGAAACTGCATAAAGAAAGAGGAATGCTAGTTGTGTAATTTTTTTTACTATACTAGTTTGACCCTTGTTTGAGAGATATGTTGATATTTGTTGTTAAAAAATTCTATTTGCAAGCATTACCCCTTTCATCCTGCATCCTTTTATAATTATGCATTTAGTGTAATTTGCATTGAAAGTTATTGAGCAGAGAGTTTAGTGAAGGCATTTGGAAAGCACTAAGAATTTGCAGATATTGGGCTTAAATAGTAGAAAAATATGAGCGCCCATCTTAAGAAGCTATAGTGTAGAAGAGAGCAAGAAAAATATATAAGCATATAGTTTATATGATGGTTAAATTCTTACCTATTAATATTATGAAATTGTGCATGCATGATCGATAACCCTGTATTATGATAATGCTCTCTCTTTTCATTTTCTAAGACTATCAGGGTGCTTGCTTGATATTGTTTTGGCAAGCTAATACAGAGGAAAATTTTATACATTGTTTTTATACTTTCAAGTTAGATCTCTTAGTATCCCATTTCAAGTTTTTACTTTGTGAATTGTTTAAGAAAAGATTGAAACATTTATAAAGAGAAGAAGAAGAAGAAGAATAAAAAAAGTGACATGGAATATGAATAATGCGAAAGGTGAGAAAAAAACTTATATAGTAAAAAATGAGATGAGGTGTGAAAAAAAAATTTATGTGTATGCCATGTCAGCACAAACCGTTAGAATTAATAGACTAGGACTAAAGATGAGAATTTTAAATTTTTGTAGAACTCAATTGTTAATAAATTCACTTTTAAGACTAAATTATAAAATTGACAATACTTTTAGGATTTATGGTATTATTATCTCAAATAAAAATAAAAATTAACTCTTTATTTTTTAAATTCAAAAAGAAAGAAAGAAATTACAATTACCACTACACATGTTGGCAAAAAATAATTAATAAACTATTCATCGCCTTTTTTCCTTTCTTCCGATGCAAGATAGTAGCATTCCATCTCTATCAACTATATATACAACATAACATATGCACATGTTATTATTTTATTAAAAAATATGTGGTAATATTATATTGTTATTAAAAAAATAAAAATATAACTTATACAAGCATAGACAATCAGCTTTTGAGTTTTAAAAAATATAGCTCATTTCGACTAAGAAAACCATGTTCAGTTCTGCAAAGTATTTCCCTGAAAAATCAACAACATCAATTATGAATTATAATATGTATACCATATACTAATAGTAAAATCTAAAAATAACAAAATTAAGCATAATATACAATCTTCCATTAATAGATGAACTAATAACATATTACAATATTTTTAAATCATTCATGCTAACTAATTTTGTAATATTGAAAGGACTAGCCATCCACTTCCAACTTGTAGGCTCATTTTTTTTACGAACTAAAAACTTCTCATATGGAGATATTCGATATCGGCTCAACTTTCTTTCTTTATTTGTTCAAAGTTTGGGAATAGAAAAATTAAACAAATTATTGTTTGTGTGATCTCTTGATATTTCATCTAATTTATCTTGTAAAATGTTACTATGAATTAAATTCGAATAAACAAATAAATTAATTTTTAACTTTAATTTAAATAACTTACCTTAGACATTTTTTTTTAAAATCTTTTTGACTTGGGGATTCATTATTTGAAACTTTTAACATAATTTGAGCTTTAGTATTGTGAAAATTATTGTCATCTCTGACTTTTTTGATTTTATCCGCAATTCTAATTAAAGGTGAGGAGGATTTAGGCCATTGACTGAAAGTAAGAGGAGAATTACTTTTATGTTCTTCTACTTATTTTCTTTTTACAATATCACATTGTGATGCCTCTACACTTGTAAGTTCTTTTACAGTAGTTACTAAATTGGTAACTATATTCTCTAACTTATCATTTTATTCCACAATACTTTGATCTTTATTATTTTGGGCATTCAAGCTTTCTAAAATTTATGCTACTTTTTCAAAATAATTAGTCTGCACAATAATATAATAATGTATTAGTATTTTTATATCTCACGACAAAGTAAATAAAAGTTTAGGAAAAAATATTTTTTGAACTTACAAGAGAACGTTGCAGATTTTTTGATATAGAAAATTCTATCATTGGCTTCTTTTTATCCATTTTACTTTGAATCAATCAACTATTAGTACAACAATAAAAAAATATAAAATTAGTTAAAAAAAATTATGTCCTATTTAAAAAATTAGAAATGTTTAAATAAAAAATTCATTTCATTCTATATAAAATTGTCCTTTTTTTTATTCACTCTCAAAACAAAAATTAATATATATTTATTTAACCATAACAAACTAGGATGAGATGGATAAATAAATAAATAAATATTTATTTATTTTTATTTTTGGAGTCAATAGAAAAAGTAAAATTTTATATAAGATGAGATGTATGTCTAATTTTTTTTTGAATTATGATGGAATGAATTTATATAATATTTTTAAGAAATTTTATAAAAGACTAGATGTAAAATCCTTTTAATATTATATTAGTATTAGTGGATCCTATAAGTATATATATATATATAAAAAAAAACAGTTATGTAACATTTTTATTGGATAAAATTTTTTTCTATTAAATTTTCTTTAGGGGTACATTTGTTTCTTGTTATAAATATTACGGCCAAAGATCTATCTTTATCTAATATTTTTCTTAATGCATATAAGAAATAGTGGATCCCACTAATAATGAGAATTAACACTGTTTATAAGAGGGATTTAAATATAAAATTTTTAAAATGATAAGGGTGTACATGCACTTCAAAAAATATTAGTGACAGATGTGAGATTAGCGTACACCATTAGAGGTATTTTTATATTTTTTTCCTAAACTAAATAAAGTGTAATAGTTACGAGTTTAATTATTATCAAAATAACAGTAAAATTAAATTAAAATTTTTAATAGGTAAATATAATTAGTTTTTCCGGCTCTTAAAAACACTAAATATGCATTTTAAGAATTTAAGATATTTTAACTGGTGCAAATAAAAATATTTTTTTTATCTTAGTTTTAAATAAAATAATTTTACGAGAATTAATGAAATTAAATAATTTTTTAGAATTTTAGATTAATAATAAGATTGAAAGTAAAAATAATGATAATAATTGCAAAAGATGGTTTGATGAATTTTGATATTGATTACAAGAGAATTAATAAAGCTAAGTGGATGATTCAAATATTAAAATGTGAGAGTGAAACATGAAGAAAATGCTAAATGAAAAGTTTTGTGGTAATAGTTTATTGGTTTTGGAATGAAATTGATCATCTTTTTGCTTTTCTTGAATTATATATATTTATAATGTTTGAATTTTTTGAGAGAATTTGAAATTTTTTAGATCTGGTCCAGATTTTAATTTAAAAAAAAATAATAATGAAAAATAATTTTAACAATTGTAGTAATTTTATTTATATAATTTTTGCAGAGAATATTATTTTTGTCAATAAAAAGGTTAAATTATCTAAATACTAATTGACTGTACAGTAAAGAGTGACCTTGACTTTTAAATCATCATGATTTAATTAATTTCATAAGTTGAGTATAAAATTTAAATCATGTACTTTATAATACTTTTAAAAAAATAATCTTTAATCTACTTTTTCACAACAACATATTTAATATATAGATTTTAAAATACTAAAATAAGAAATATATATAGTTATATTTAATATATGTAATTATGGTATCTTCTTCTTTTACTTTGTTTTTCTTCCAAACAAACAACTAAAAAAATATTTTTTTTTTCCCTAAAATCTCCATATACCATTTGTATTATATCCTTACAATAAAGGATGGTCTAAATGAATTTCAAAATTACAAGTTCAACCATCGCTCGCTGATTTTACTCTGTATGGGAAACTTATAAAGTTTTTCTAGTCTAACCACAATTATTAATTAAATCTAGTTTTAGAGCTTGATCAAATTGAAAATTGGATTGCAAAAATATATATTTTGATTATTTTGAGTTTTTAAAACTATATTTTAAAATATTTATGAAGTACATTTTAGCTTTTTTTTTTTTTTTTTTTTAAAAAAGAATGCATAACAAAATGAGATTAAAAATATTTTTAGATAACTGTGTATATTTTCTTTCTTCTTTTAGAAACACTAGAAACATCAGCATGCTAGGAGTTCAACTTATTTCAATTGTTGTAAATAAATTCTTTTATATGACTTTAAATTGAGATGATTGCACAAAAATCAAAGAAATCAAATGGTTTTTAGATTTCTTAAGTAACAATAAATCATGGAATTAGATTATATTTTAATACTTAAAAACAATGTTGAAAATAAAAATAAATCTTGAAACAATAAAAAAGAGCAAATGAAATATGATAAATTTGATATTCATCATCAGAAAATTAATAAAGAAAAACTGATTTTTTAAATAGTAAGATTTTATTATTAATTGGAAATATTAGAAATTAATACATTCAAAAATACCATTCTCCTTGACGTGACATAAAACAAGTAGCTTGGGCTAGGTGATGAGTTGCTTTATTCGCGTATCATCTAATAAAACTCAAATGTAGTTCTTGAATTTTTCTTGATAATGCTATACAAATTTCTAACTGTTTTTTGGTAAAAACTCTGCAAGTATACAGAATCGATAAGTAGTACTAAAGATATCGTTCCCACAGAAATTTTAATCTATCCACCTATTAATCTATTTTTAATCGTTTAAAGCTTCCAATTGTGATGATCAATTCAACTATAATTGACTAAAACTAAAATGAAAATATAAATCTTAATTATGAAATCAGTTTACCAAATCTAAACAACCATTAGGAAATTAATTCACCTCGCACTCATTAGCTAATCTCCTTTTATTAATTCAATTATTCATGCAAATCCTGAGTTATCTAATGTCATAATTACCTTTTTCAAGGCTAATTAATCTACTCTGTAATCTTTAATCAAGATCATGCAATTCAATTCTCATTGCAATTATAAACCCTAACTAATTAAATCACAAAGTTTAATCTCAACTCTTAAGGAATTAAATTAATTCAATCTATCTCTAGCACTAAACCAATTTCATTTATGTTTATAATTCTACCAAAATTATCATCTCTCAATGCATAATTCCAATTGTAATTATGTCAATGCTGGCCAAACACAAACAAGCATTAATTCCAATAAACACAATTTTGCATGAATAGAAGAATTTATTGGAAAGGAAAATTAACTAATTCATGTTCAAATCCTTAATCCCTTAATGAATAAAAACCTAGCCTAACATAATGAAACTAAACTCTAGCAACAAGTAAAAGAAATCCATCACCAATTATAAGAATTAAGAATAAGAATAAGAAATTCAATCTCTTAATATCTCGAATCTTCAATCTCTAGTCTTGATCCTCGATAATGCCCTAAAGGTCTTCTTTTTTTTTTTCTGTCAAAAAGACCCTTTTCTACGTGCTCTCTTATTCCTTTTATAGTTCCCTTCAATTCCCCTTAGATTAGGGTTTAAAGAAGTCAATCTAATCCTGTCTCTTCTGCACACACGGCCATGTTGATTTCATACATGCTCGTGTCTTGCTTATATGCAACATCCGGGCACCTACACGGCCATGTTCCAAGCCATGTCTCAAGTATATAAATATGGCAGCGCATTACATGGCCTGACATATAGGCGTGTCCCGACCCGTGTTCAGGGTATTTAAATCTTCCAGCAGCCTACATGGGCAGACACACAGCCGTGTGGTTGCCTGTGTACACAATAGCTTCAAAAATCAACTTCATTTTCCCCCAATCTTCAACTAATCATCATCCAATATTCATTAATGACCTATAAACATAAAATAGACATAAATATCCTATCTAAACACAAAATAACATAAATTTACTACCTAAAATATAACAAAATCTACACTAATCAAATTCCCCCATACTTAAACATTTGCTTGTCCTCAAGTAAAATTACTTAACATCTTATCACCAACATGAACAAAACTCAAAAACCACTTTCACTTGCATATTTAACACATTCTCCATTTAATATATATCTTGTAACTCAAAAGCCTAACTAATAACTCAAAAATTAAAGGATTCAACAAATTACCATGTGAAAAGTATCCCCTTAATTACAACCAAAAATTTCACAAATTAATCATTTAACTTAAGCTAACCACTAATCTTATCATATTACTTTTTATTATTTTTACCATTAGTGCGTTTTACGCTCCATCTCATACATTTTTTTTCTTACAAATCAAATGCATTAATCAAGTGAGTGTATTTTATGCTCCTTCTCACAACTAATTGCATACAAATCAAAACTAAATTTAAAAATTTTTCAAATTAATTATGCAAGTACGTGTAACGCTCCATCTTGCCCCAAATTACATGGTTTGCTAAAGTAAACATCAATCTATGAGTCTCAATCATAACTAAGAGGAAGTAGCATTAAGTTCATTAAATATAAAAAATTCCTTAACCCTCAAATTATTACCTAAGTTTATAAATTACAAGCTACACATTAATTGGAGAATATATCAATTATACAAAGGAACCAAATCATTTGAATGAAGTTCATCAAAGTGATAAGCACAATCAAATACTTAAGCATGGAATCCTAAACATAACTAAACACAAAACAAAAATTTTCAAATTTTCAAATTACCCCCCCCCACACTTAAATGACATATTGTCCCCAATGTGGAAAGAGTAGAAAAAATAAAAGAGAAAAAAAAACTAATACTCCCCTATATGTAATGGATGATTGAATCGCCGAATGTGTAGAATGGAATAATCGAACTAAACAAAACTGGAACAAAACAAAAACAACAAAAAATATAAAAGGAACACATAATATAATATAATATCAAACTGTACATAATCCAAAATAATAACATAAGAAAAATAAAAATAAAAAGAACCAAACACAATAGTTAGTCATCAAGGCCATCCGCATCGTCAGAATCATCTCCCTCCTCATCATCATTTGTCTCGTCCTCCTCTGCAGCAGTGGCAGCCTCTAAGTCAGCCTCATCAATCTCAGCATCAAACTCGGCATCATCAGGCTGAGGAGCAAAAGAAGTCTGGGGCTCCATGGACTCGGAGGTAGTAGAAAAGAATGCAGCTGGAGCAGGTGACATCGGTGGTGGGTTCATACCCCTCTCAATCATCAAGGACATGATACACTACTCCTGCCAGTCAAGCTGAGAATGAATATGTCAGAGCATAATCTCGTGTCATCGCTGCGTCGCCTCCTGGCGCTGCTGTGCTACCTTAATCCGGGCTAAGGTGTCAATAGGATGAATTAGAGGAATCTCCGGTACAGGGATGCCAGGAACAGGATCATCATAGCCCTCAGCCTCCTCAGGTCCCCCCTCACCAAGTGGAGCACTATCAATCAGGACATATCGATCGCATCTCTTCTCTACAAGGCGCATCAATCTAAAGGTATCCATGGCCAACTCAATAGTCAAACTCCCCCTAGTCAACCCCGTTAAGGCATTAAACACTCCTAGGTTCTTAGCTAACCTAGTAATATAGCATCCACCGCACAAAGCCCCTCTTGAATTATTTGACATAGTGTCAAAATAAGTCGCTAAACCATAACCCAAATTACAGGTCGTTCGGGACATTAAACACGATAAATAAAACATGTCTCAGACCGTCACAACTCCGGTGCTCTTATGATGACCACATATCGTGTAAGCTATAATCCGATACAACACACGTAACACCGAAGATGAAAAACATGTGCTCTTACTCTTAGTCAGCTCGTATCTATCCCTAAACTCCAGACGAGCATGTAATCTCCAAAAACTCCTAGCACGTGATCCCGACCCGTGCGATGCAGAGTTTTGGTATAACTCCATCGCAAGAAAGGATTCCCTATACAAACCTAAGGCAACCCCAAACTTGGTAATGGATATGGCAAATTATTGGCCCCCTAAACGAAATTGAACAACTCTGGGTTGTTCATAATCAATCCCTTTTTTATCCAAAATCAACGACGTAAGGAATTCAACCATTAATTCATCATATCATGAATCCCTAATGTCAATAAGTACTCTCCAACCCTCCTGATTTAACGTACTATAAATCTCATCCCACAAACCAATTTGTTCTAAAGCCGAACGACTTGGATATCAATTGGGCTCAATTTGAAGGGGTGTGAGGGATTGTACCTTTGCTTGTATCCGTTTGCTGTTCAATTGAAGAAGAGGATGAAGCATATTGTCAGTTGCCGGTGCAGCCGCTTGCGGTGGCAGGTCCGCCTGAGGCACTCGCAGGGATGGTGCTGGTCGTCGCTGAGAGGAGGTTGGTCTTTCTCGTTGGGCGAGAGTTTTCACTCTCTTGGGTGGAGGCATAGACATGGTGGTGATTTTAATCTATCCACTTATTAATCTATGTCTAATCGTTTAAAGCTTCCAATTGTGATGATCAATTCAACTATAATTAACTAAAACTAAAATATAAATATAAATCTTAACTATGAAATCAGTTAACCAAATCTAAACAACCGTAAGGAAATTAATTCACCTTACACTTATTAGCCAATCCCCTTTCCTTAATTCAATTATTCATGCAAATCCTGAGTTATCTAATATCATAATTACCTTTCTCAAGGCTAATTAATCTATTATGTAATCTTTAATTAAGACCATGCAATTCAATTCTCATTGCAATTACAAACCCTAAGTAATTAAATCACAAAGTTTAATCTCAACTTTTAAGGAATTAAATTAATTCAATCTATCTCTAGCACTAAACTAATTTCATTTATGTTTATAATTCTACCAAAATTATCATCTCTCAATGTATAATTCCAATTATAATCATGTCAATGCTGGCCAAACACAAACAAGCATTAATTCCAATAAACACAATTTTGCATGAATAGAATAATTTATTGGAAAGAAAAATTAACTAATTCATGTTTAGATACTTAATCCCCTAATGAATAAAAACCTAGCCTAACATAATGAAACTAAACTCTAGCAATAAGTAAAAGAAATCCATCACCAATTACAAGAATTAAGAAGAAGAATAAGAAATTCAATCTCTTGATATCTCGAATCTTCAATCTCCAATCTTGATCCTCGATAATGCCCTAAAGGTCTTCTTTTTTCTGTCAAAAAGATCCTTTTCTACGTGCTCTTTTATTTCTTTTCTAGTTCCCTTCAAATCCCCTTAGATTAGGGTTTAAAGAAGTCAATCTAATTCTGTGTCTTCCGCACATACGGCCATATTGATTTCATACACACCCATGTCTTCCTTATATGCAACATCCGGACACCTACACGGCCATGTCCCGAGCCGTGTCTCAAGTATACAAATATAGCAGCGCATTACACGGTCTGATACACGGGCATGTCCTGACCCGTATTCAGGGTATTCAAATCTTCCAGCAGCCTACACGGGCAGACACACAACCGTGTGGTTGCCTGTGTACATAATAACTTCAAAAATCGACTTCATTTGCCCCCAATCTTCAACTAATCATCATCGAATATTGATTAATGACCTATAAACATAAAATAGACATAAATGTCCTATCTAAACACAAAAT
Source organism: Macaranga tanarius (assembly GCA_949673435.1). NCBI lineage: Eukaryota > Viridiplantae > Streptophyta > Magnoliopsida > Malpighiales > Euphorbiaceae > Macaranga > Macaranga tanarius. Next base: position 7,852 of record CATIWO010142833.1, on the reverse strand, counting down.
AACATAAATTTACTACCTAAAATATAACAAAATCTACACTAATCAAATTCCCCCACACTTAAGCATTTGCTTGTCCTCAAGCAAAATTACTCAACATCTTATCACTAACATAAACAAAACTCAAAAACCACTTTCACTTATATATTTAACACATTCTCCATTTAATATATACCTTGTAACTCAAAAGCCTAACTAATAACTCAAAAATTAAAAGATTCAACAAATTACCATGTGAAAAGCTATCCCTTTAATTACAACGAAAAATTTCACAAATTAATCATTTAACTTAAACTAACCACTAATCTCATCATATTACGTTTTATTATTTTTACCATGAGTGCGTTTTATGCTCCATCTCATACATTTTTTTTTCTTGTAAATCAAATGCATTAATCGAGTGAGTACATTTTATGCTCCTTGTCACAACTAATTGCATACAAATCAAAATTAAATTTAAAAATTTTTCAAATTAATTATGCAAGTGCGTGTAACGCTCCATCTTGCCCCAAATTACATGGTTTGCTAAAGTAAACATCAATTTATGAGTCTCAATCATAACTAAGAGGAACTAGCATTAAGTTTATTAAATATCAAAAATCCCTTAACCCTCAAATTATTAGCTAAGTTTAAAAATTACAGGCTATAGATTAATTGGAGAATATATCAATTATACAAAGGAACCAAATCATTTGAATGAAGTTCATCAAAGTAATAAGCACAATCAAATACTTAAGCATGGAATCCTAAACATAACTAAACACAAAATAAAAATTTAAAAATTTTCAAATTACTACCCCCCACACTTAAATTACACATTGTCCCTAATGTGGAAAGAGTATAAAAAATAAAGGAGAAAAAAAACTAATACTCCCTTGTATGTAATGGATGATTGAATCGCCGAATGTGTAGAATAGAATAATCGAACTAAACAAAATTGGAACAAAACAAAAACAACAAAAAATATAAAAGGAACACATAATATAATATAATATCAAACTGTACATAATCCAAAATAATAACATAAGAAAAATAAAAACAAAAAGAACCAAACACAATAGTCAGTCATCAAGGTCGTTCGCATCGTCAGAATTATCTCCCTCCTCATCATCATCTGCCTCGTCCTCCTCTGCAGCAGTGGCAGCCTCTAAGTCAGCCTCATCAATCTCAGCGTCGAACTCGGCATCATCAGGCTGAGGAGCAAAAGAAGTCTGAGGCTCCATGGACTCAGAGGTAGTAGAAAAGAATGCAGCTGGAGCAGGTGACATCAGTGGTGGGTTCATACCCCTTTCAATTATCAAGGACATAATACACTGCTGCTGCCAGTCAAGCTGACAGTGAATATGTTGGAGCATAATCTCGTGTCATTGCTGTGTCACCTCCTGACGCTGTTGCGCTGCCTCAATCTGGGCTCAAGTGTCAACAAGATGAACTGGAGGAATCTCCGATGCAGGGACACCAAGAACAGGATCAATATGGCCATCAGCCTCCTCAGGTCCCCCCTCACCAAGTAGAGCACCATCAATCAAGACATATCGATCGCCTCTCTTCTCCATAAGGCACATCGATCTAAAGGTATCCATGGCTAACTCAATAGTCAAACTCCCCCTAGTCAACCCCATTAAGGCATTAAACACTTCTAGGTTCTTAGCTAACCTACTAATATAGAATCCACCATACAAAGACCCTCTCGACTTATTTGACATAGTGTCAAAATAAGTCGCTAAACCATAACCCAAATTACAGGTCGTCCGGGACATCAAACATTACAAATAAAACATGTCCCGGACCGTCACAACTCTGGTGCTCTCACGACGACCACATATCGTGTGAGCTATAATTCGATGCAACACACGCAACACCGGAGATGAAAAATATGTTCTCTTACTCTTAGTAGGCTCGTATCTATCCCTAAACTCTGGACGAGCATGTAATCTCTAAAAACCCCTAGCACGTGATCCTGACCCATACGACGCGGAGTTTTAGTATAACTCCGTCACAAGAAAGGATTCCCTATACAAACCTAAGGCAACCCCAAACTCGATAATGGATATGGCAAATTATTAGCCCCCTAAACGAAATTGAACAACTCTGGGTCGTTCATAATCAATCCCCTTTTTATCCAAAACAAACGACGCAAGGAATTCAACCATTAATTCAGTATATCCAGAATCCTTAATGTCAATAATTGCTCTCCAACCCTCCTGATTTAACGTACTATAAATCTCATCCTACAAACCAATTTATTCTAAAGTCGAACGACTCGGATATCTATTAGGCTTAATTGGACTCTGATACCAATGCCTTCTTTAGTCTGTCAAAAGCACTCAAACATGCATCATTAAAGATAAATGGCACATCCTTAATCAATAGGTTAGTTAAAGGTTTGGCAATTAATAAGAAATCCTTAATAAAATGACGGTAAAAACCGGCATGCCCTAAAAAACCTCTAACTCCTTTAAGCGATGTAGGTGGTGACAATTTTTCAATGATCTCTGTCTTGGCTCCATCCACTTCGATTCCTTTACTAGAAATTCTGTGACCTAAGACTATCCCTTCTTCTACCATAAAATGACATTTTTCCTAATTAAGTATAAAGTGAGTCTCTTCACATCTCTTTAATACCCTGTCAAGCTTAGCTAAACACAAATCGAAAGAACCACCAAAAATAGAAAAATCATCCATAAACACCTCCATGATGTTCTCAATTAAGTCAGAAAATATTACCATCATACAACATTGAAAAGTAGCGGGTGCATTACACAACCCAAAAGGCATGCGTCTATATGCAAATGTGCTATAAGGACATGTAAATGTAGTTTTCTCTTGGTCCTCGGGATAGATAAAAATCTGATTATAACCCGAGTACCCATCAAAAAAATAATAATAGGCATGGCCCGCTATTCTCTCTAATATTTGATCAATAAAGGGAAGGGAAAAATAATCCTTTCTAGTGGCATTATTTAACTTCCTATAATCGATACACACTCTCCACCCATCTACCACTTTTTTAGAAATGAGTTCTCCCTCATCATTCTCTACCACAGTCATCCCACTCTTCTTTGGTACATATTGCATCGGGGTAACCCACTCACTATCAGAAATAGGATATATAATTCCTGCATCTAATAATTTTACTATTTCCTTCTTTACTACCTCTTTCATATTTGGGTTTAGCCTCCTTTGCCTCTCAGCTATGGATTTGTGTCAATCCTCCATATGTAACCTATGTATGATAATAGAGGGACTAATTCCCTTTATATCAGAAATTTGCCACCCTAATGCCCTAACTCGCCCCCTCACTACCTCACACACCCTCATCTCTTGCTCAACACTCAGTTTATTAGATATTGTGACGGGTAATATGTTGTTTTCACCTAAGAATGCATATCTCAAATAATTAGGCAATGGTTTGAGTTCTAACTTAGGGAGTTTTTCAATGGATGGAGGTGTAGGGTTATCACTTCTAACTAAAAGATCAGGTTTAGTGAATATGTTCTTTTCCTCATCCTTAGTGTCAATAGCATTCCACTCGTCATCATCATTATTATAGAGTGAAAATTTTTTCTGCATAATACAATCATCTAATGACACTATTTTCATGCATGCTTCATCATCTAAGGGATATTTCATGAGTTTAGACATGATAAATTTAATACTCTCATCCCCTACCCTTAGAGTGAGCTTTCCCTCATGCACATCAATTAAGGCCCTATCAGTATTAAGGAATGGTCTACCTAATATCAATGGACATTGCCTATCCTCCTCAAAATCTAAAATAACAAAATCAACGGGAAAGATAAACCTTTCCACTTTGACTAGAACATCCTCCACCACTCCATATAGCCTTTTGATTGAGTGATCCGCCAATTACAATGTCATATTGGTTGCCTTAACGTCTCCTAATCTAGGTTTCCTGAAAATAGACAAAGGCATCAAATTAATGCTAGCACCTAAGTCACATAAACAACGTGGAAACTCATTAGTTCTAACAATGCATGAAATTGTGAAACTTCCAGGATCCTTCAATTTGGTAGGAATTTTTCTTGAGATGATCGAGCTATATATCTCTCCCAATGGCACTGTTTCATTATTGTCCCATGTACACTTATTTGTGATGATCTCCTTTAAGAACTTAGCATACTTGGGCATTTGCACTAACGCCTCCACCAATGGAATGTTAATCTGAAGCTTCTTAAAAATTTCCAAAAATTTAGAAAATTGCTCGCCATCTTTTTATTTCTTCAACCTATGGGGGAAAGGAATTTTAGGTGCTAGTTGTGGGGATGAACTTAGCATCTTGTCTTCATTTGTCTCTACACCTTTACCCATAGTTTCCTCATCTTCCTTTCCATTTAAATCATGTTCTACAATAGCTTTTTTAGATGTGGCCTCATTTTCTACCTCATTCTTTGATTTCAGTTCCTTACCACTTCGTAAAGTGATAGCATTTACATCCCTTGGATTTATCTTGGTATTACTAGGAAGATTTCCTTGTCCTTTTATGGTTATGGCATTAGCTAGCTATCCCAACTGAACTTCGATGTTATGAATCGAAGAGAAATGATTCTTTGCAATCTTATCAAACTTTGCCTCCATCTTTTGATTCTCATCTTGGCTCGATATTTTAGTAGTGATGGTGTCAAAAAATTTATTTAATTTGTTCTCCACAGATGTCATCCTATCTTATTATGGTTGTCGAAAACCTGGGGGACCTTGAGCTTTTGCCATGTTGTTTGGGGCGGCCATGTTGTTGTTGTTACTCTAAGAAAAATTTAGATGGTTGCACCATCCCGGATTGTATATGTTAGAGTAGGGATTATTGGCTTGCCTCTCTTGGAATTGGTTGCCCACATAGTTAGCTTGTTCCACAATATTGTCTCCATAATTTCCTACATTACAAGAAATAAATTCATCACCCATATTGCCCATCATATGACATTTCTCACCTTAAAAATTCGTAGGGGCTGCATTGGCCTTATGTGAAAGGTTGCCTAATTATTTAGAAAGTGCTGAAATTTGCACTTGAAGGACTGTCACACCATCCACTTCGAGTTTACCCGAAGCCTTATGTGTAATAGCTCGTTCTGCAGGCCACAAACAACTATCAAATGCCATCGTCTCTAAAATTGCTATAGCCTCATCCACTGTCTTTCTCATCAATGAACACCCAGCCTTAAAATCAATGGAGTCACGAGTAGCCGGTGTAACTCCATTATAGAAAGTCCTAATCAACACATCCTTAGGTAGTCCATGATGTGGGAAAATCCTTTGTGCATTTGTAAACCTCTCCCATGCCTCGCTCATTGACTCATGTTCAAATTGCTGAAACGAGGTAATCTCCTTCACAATTTTTGCTGTCTTTGAAGGTGGAAAGTATTTAGCAAGGAAAGCCTTTGTTAAATCATCCCATGTCGTGAACGAACCAGCCGGTTGAGTCTTTAACCAAATCTTTGCCTTGTCCTTAAGTGAAAAAGGAAATAGGCGCAGCCTTAATGCATCTTCAGTCACACCATTCATCTTAATGGTGTCGTAAAGCTCTAAAAATTCAGCAATATGGTCATTGGGATCCTCTTTAGTCATGCCAAAAAACTGAACTATATTCTGAATCATCTGAATCAAGGATGGTTTGATTTCAAAATTATTGGAGTTGACGGATGGCCTAGCAATGCTACATTGAGTGCCACCCAATCCTGGCATAGATGTGTCCAAAAGGACCCTATTATTAGCCTGAGCATCAACTACCATATTGTTGTTATTATTGTTCCCATCATCAGCCATTTTGATTGGCTCAATTGTTCGTGCTTTCTCCTTTGATTTGTTCATTGTCTGTTTCCTGTTTAATTTCTCTAACTTAGTAAGTTCTGGCACGTATGTAAGCTTCTCCTTTCCTGATTGTCGGGTATTATGCATACACCTACAATTAAAACAAGATTAAATAAAAGAAAAAAATTACTTTAATCGAAAAGAAATACAATCAATTATGGTGTTAGATCGTAATCCCCGGCAACGGTGCCAAAAACTTATTCGGTAAAAACTCTGCAAGTATACAGAATCGACAAGTAGTACTAAAGATATCGTTCCCACAGAGATTTCAATCTATACAACTATTAATCTATTTCTAATTCTTTAAAGCTTCCAATTGTGATGATCAATTCAACTATAATTAACTAAAACTAAAATGAAAATATAAATCTTAATTATGAAATCAGTTAACCAAATCTAAATAACCATTAGGAAATTAATTCACCTCACACTCATTAGCCAATCCCCTTTCCTTAATTCAATTATTCATACAAATCCTGAGTTATCTAATATCGTAATTACCTTTCTCAAGGCTAATTAATCTACTCTGTAATCTTTTAATCAAGATCATGCAATTCAATTCTCATTGCAATTACAAACCCTAACTAATTAAATCACAAAGTTTAATCTCAATTCTTAAGGAACTAAATTAATTCAATCTATCTCTAGCACTAAACCAATTTTATTTATGTTTATAATTCTACCAAAATTATCATCTCTCAATGCATAATTCCAATTATAATTATGTCAATACTGGCCAAACACAAACAAGCATTAATTTTAATAAACACAATTTTGCATGAATAGAAGAATTTATTGGAAAGGAAAATTAACTAATTCATGTTCAGATCCTTAATCCCCTAATAAATAAAAACCTAGCCTAACATAATGAAACTAAACTCTAGCAACAAGTAAAAGAAATCCATCACCAATTACAAGAATTAAGAAGAAGAATAAGAAATTCAATCTCTTGATATCTCGAATCTTGATCCTCAATAATACCCTAAAGGTCTTTTTTTCTGTCAAAAAAGATCCTTTTCTACGTGCTCTCTTATTCCTTTTATAGTTCCCTTCAATTCCCCTTAGATTAGGGTTTAAAGAAGTCAATCTAATCCTGTCTCTTCCGCACACACGGCCATGTTGATTTCATACACGCCCGTGTCTTCCTTATATACAACATCCGGGCACCTACATAGTCATGTCCCGAGCCGTGTCTCAAGTATACAAATATGGCAGCGCATTACACGGCCTGACACACAGGCATATCCCGACCCGTGTTCAGGGTATTTAAATCTTCCAGCAGCTTACACGGACAGACACACAGCCGTGTGGTTGCCTGTGTACACAATAGCTTCAAAAATCGACTTTATTTGCCCCCAATCTTCAACTAATCATCATCCAACCTTACTTAATGACCTATAAACATAAAATAGACATAAATATCCTATCTAAACACAAAATAACATAAAATAACATAAATTTACTACCTAAAACATAATAAAATCTACACTAATCAACTGTCATCTCCATGTTTGAAGCGAAATTGAAGTTTTAAATATTTAAAAAATATAAAAGAACATAAATATAAAAAATGCTAAATACAAAACTTATTATAATTGTATATATATTTGCAATTTCCGGAACAAGGTTGATGGTCTTTTACTTTTCTTGAGTTATAGTATTTAAAGTCTTTTTTTAAACAAGAATTCCAATAAATGAAACAAAAGTATTGAGAAAAATATAAGGGTTATCAAACTATTATTGTAACATCCGTGTCCTGGATTACTGTTCATGATTATGAATTAAGAATGTATTACTGTTCAGTAATTAAATTTGATGATTTAAGAGTTATTTGCCACTGTTCTGAATAGTGATTTGGAGTTTGATTCTTTAGTAATTAAGTCAATATTTGATATTGAATGAACTTGTGGCATGGAATTGAAGATGATAAGAGATTCTAATGTGTTAAGATAAGAACCGATATGATAGAGTATTCGGTATTAAGACTTGATGTTATTAGAGGAAGTTATAAGGACGAAATTGAAAGAAA
>CATIWO010142821.1:0-16218 GCA_949673435.1 Macaranga tanarius | reverse complement strand
AATACAAGAGAGAGTAGAGAGATGAAGGAGAAATCAACACACACAAGGTTTTATCGTGGTTCGGCTCCACATGCCTACATTCACTCCCCAAGGACTCACCCTTGAGATTTTTTCACTAGTTAAAGTGATCACTTTTCAATCGGTAAGAGACAAGCCGTTTACAGTCTTAGTACTACCCTTTTCCTAAGCTGCCTCTACACTGGTTTTTTAGCTCCAGCAACTAACCCCTGCTGGTCTTTCCCAAACAGCTCCAGCAAACTATATACAACACTGGTTTTAATTAGCTCCAGCAACTATGCACCCATTTCTCTTCAAATGGTGCTTTCTGCGTTTGAAGAATAGGAAGAAGTGTGTTTGTCTCTCTCACTCAAGTAGCAAAGATACACATAAAGCCTATGGACGTGAAGAGTGAAGATGACTCTCAATGAAGCTCAAAGATGATTTTTCAAAAACATGAAGATGTAGCAACCAGATTTTTTTGGGAGTAGAAGAGAAACTCAAGCAGCTCTGAAAATGCTCTCAAAAATTGCTCTTTCTCACACACACATCTTGAAAATGAACAAATGAGAAAATAATGTATTTATGTGTGTTCAATGGTTGCCCTAATTTTTCAGCTATCATGATCTGCAATATGACATGATTTAATCATTTGATTTGCCAAATATGCAATGAGTGGCAAAATCTTTTATCTTTGAAAAACTGTGCAAATTAGCTTCTGCCACCAAAATTAGACTATTGTAGAGACAGATCCACTTTCTAAAAATGGTTTGGATACAACAGTTTTTCCAACAGTCTCATATGAGAATTTTACCATTTTAGGCAATGCAACTTTAGTACCCAAAAAAGTAATCTTGTATCTTTTCCTTGTCATATAAAAAGTAGTGAACCTTGGTTCACTCAAAAATTACTTTGCCACCAAAAATATTCAACAAAATATAAAAATATGCATGAAAATACATTTGATGAGACAAAAAGTAACTTTTTATTTTTCAAATAAAATTATGCACATTAGACACAAATGACAAAATATTTGAGCTTCTAAGAAATATCATTTGACTCAACTATCCTCACAATTTTTATCTATTTACCGAATTGCCCTCCAATTCTCTACATGGGCTTGAGGCTTCTTCATGGGCTTGGATTTGTTGATTTGTGGCCCTTGGACTTGATTAACACATTGCTTTGAACTTAAATGACCCTTCTTCTTTCATAATTTACTTGAAACAAATTAGTACCTTATTTTTATCAATATTATGTTATTATCAAAATTGAGGTTGTAACCTTTAGTTAACAATCTCCCCCTTTTTGATAATGACAAAACCTTGATAAAAATATCACAAATAAAATTCAAGCAATGTGATGTTGATGTATGCTATGTTATGCAATGTAATGAAAAATAAATTGCTCCCCCTAACTCTATGCACAAAATAAAAATGCTCCCCCTTAATGTATGCTGAATTAAAAAATGAAAAACACAAGCCTTCCAAGAATTATGCATATTACTTTTAGACTAATATGAATATTAGACAGAATTTAAAATTTAAGCACAAGTCTACCAAGCTAATTTTTTTACGGTCAAGCTAATGTGACCATGATGATTCCTGCAGAATAAAAACACAATGGATTCTACTCATTTGATAAGAAGGCTATTAAGAACAAACCAAGTGAGAAGGAGTCATAAGGTAATGAGCAGAAGTGCATAATCAATAATTAGGCAAAAATATAACAAGCAACAAATATTAATTATGCATTGATCACAAGCGAAGTACAATGGTTTGAAAATAGTAATAGGCAGCATAAGCAATAATAAAATAATAATAGATAGCATCAATGATAACGATAATAAGCAAACAATAATAACACTACTCCCCCTTTTTGTCATTAGCAAAAAGGATCAACCAAAAGGATAAAAGGGAAATGTGGATAAAAGCTAACACAAATACACAAAGCAAATTAAAAGGTCCATAATGCCAAGATAAAAATATAGCAAGAGTTAACTAAAAGTTCTGTGGAGCTAAAATGACCTAGACAATCTCGGGCTTATCCTTGGAGCCAACATCTCCAGGTTTGATAGGTTTTGAGCGAAGGACAGAGCTAGCGCATTTAAGGCGCTTGGGAGGAAGAGGAGGCTTAGAAGAAGGAGCTTGACGCTTTGGGACCCGAGTTTGGGTAGAGGCACTTGGCTTGGCAACAACAGGTGGAGGAGAGGCGGCTGGTGAGACCGCAAGCTGAGTAGGAGCAGAAGAGGTAGGTTTGGCTTGTGCTCGAGAGGCCTGAAGAGGCTTGATTTCAAATAGGAAGGCCGAGAGGGCTACTTGGCAGGCTTGGACATGTGTCTCAAGCGAGTGAGTCACAACACTAATCAACTTAGCTCTTGCAGCCTCTAGAGACTCATGCTCAACAGCTTATGCCAACTGCAACAGGGGATCAGAAGCACTGCTTTCAGACTGTTCTTCCGATGCAGAAATTGATTTCTGAAGGGAGACTAATTTTTTTGGTGAGGCTGATTTTGGAGTCAGGTTCAGGTTTAAGAGTTGATTGTCTGAGGAGGTATTTTCGGTGGAGTGGACTGCATCTTTTTATGATGTAGCACTGAAGATTGAATAACTGTCTGGTGATGTGGGGGTAGGTCTTCACACTTGCAGATTTCTCAGAGTTACTTTCTTCCTCACTAAGCTCAGCCTTTTTTTTTCTCCATTTTCATCCGTTTTGTTTTCAACACAAAGCTCTTAGAAATTGTCTCAGTATCACCAACAGAAGTGTACATCTCATCATCTAGCACAACATTCAAATGCTTGGACATAGGAGTGAGAGCCATGGCGTAGGGCAAGCCCTTTACCTTTGTCACGCTAGCCATAAAAGTCATAATGAGATGGCATAAGTTCACTCTCTTACTATTTGTAAGATGCCACAAAATACACAATTCAATGCTACTCACATAGTCAAAACTTCCCACTTTTGGTGCTAGGAAGTGGGTAAGGAATTTATGACCAATGCGCAAACTAGTAGGTAGGGTGGCAGAACTTACATTTTCTGACTCCTTCATCTTTGGGTTCCTGGTGATCTCCCTTTTGAATTTCTTTTCATCAAAGCCACTGACTTTTTTGAGATCGGCCTTTCTTGAGATTTTAGCACCCTTGTTTGGAATCTTGTAGATTTTGTCTAAGTCATCGAGAGAGAGGGTGCAGGCTTTTCCTTTTAGAGTTACTTTGATCTTTTCTTTTTCAACCACTTGAATTGACCCATAGAACTGCCAAACCAAGTTCTCATACACAACTGTCTTCAATTTTATGAACTCAACCCATTTTTGTCGTTCGAACCACTCGGCAAACAAAAAATCCTTCCCCTTGAAATACTCCCAATCGATTATTTTTGGTGGAATGATTCTGTTGGAGGAAATTTTGAGTTCAATCCCTCTTTCTTTTGGAGTTTTGATCCCTTTTTCTTTTGATGTTTTGCTTTTCTCGTCCTTGATTTTCAATCCGGTCACTGTCGGCTTTTTTAATTTCTCTCTTAATTCTGTTCTTGTCTTCTTCTTTTTACGATTGATGTCGCTTGATGAAGAGGAAGCCGATCGTTTTCCCATTGTTCAATTTTGGTTGATGGTAGGTTGTGCGGTTTTCAATTTTCAGAGAAGAGAGGAAACAGTTTTAAGGTTACACTTGAAGAAGATGAGTTAAATTAAAAGACAAAGTGTGAGATATATGGTATAAGAGAGGAGGGAACGATTACCAAGAGAAGGCACAATAAAAATTGAAAAAGAAAGTGGGCGGTTATCAAGAAAAGAGCATGTCTGTTTATGAAAAGAAATAATAAAAAATTGTTTTGCAAATTTACCCATAGATGGTTACTCCAAAACCAAACACTCAGGGAAATCCAAGTGTGCAAGTTAACTAAAAGAACTAAAAGTTAATTCTTGTCAACTCATGCATGACTATAGGGTCCTTTCATTTTCTCCATATGTTTATTTTAGTCAATATCCAATGGGTAGTTAAGGGGCTTTCGGTTACCAAGAAAAAGACATGAGTATCTAGGATTACTTTTTGAATATAAAAAGACTTGATTGACCCAAGAAAAGATAAAGTCACAACAAATAAAACAATAAAATATAACAAACAAATATCATTGCATATGGCAGTTTTCAATAGAGAGACACCAAAGGGCACTTTGAATTTTAAAAAAATATATTGCCCGGGAAACAATGAAGGCAAGTTTGTTTCAACAAGAAATCATCATTGCACACATAACCCAACACTCAAAAAAGCTTAAATAATACTTATGTATTAAAATATTTAATTTCTATAAAATATTCATTCAATCCAAAAGACATTTTGCATATTTCTTGTGAAGGGACCAACGAAAAATACAAAAAGAAATTAACAAAATGAGAAAAATGAAATTATAAAGAAAATGCAGTTTTGCATGAATATGCATGAGCAGTGTTAAATATATGCATGGCGACAGACACAAGAAAATAAATATGCATATGAAGTATATAATGACAACTATAAAGTGAAGTCAAAATTAAATATGCATCGGAAGTGTATAATGACAAAGAAATTAAAGTAAAGTGAAAGTGCAAATATGCATGTACATGCAAACGAGAAATGCTATATACAACTAATGAAAGACATGGTGCAACATGGCTATGAAGGCTTAAATAAAACTGCAGTTTATGAAAATTGACATGAAGCTTCAAGACTCAAGATTCATCAAACCCAACTCTCTCCTAATTTTGCAAAATTGATCTTCACTTAAGGGCTTTGTAAAGATGTCAGCAAGCTGATTTTCATATGAAATAAAGATCAGTTTGATGTCCACATTTTGAACATGATCTCTTATGAAATGATGCCTAATCTCTACATGCTTTGTTCTTGAATGCAACACAGGATTCTTAGATAAGTTTATGGCACTAGTGTTATCACACAAGATAGGGATGTGAGTGTACCTCAAGCTATAGTCCTATAGTTCTTGCTTAATCTATAAAACTCAGGTCACACAACTTCCAGCCGCTATGTATTCGACTTCGGCAGTGGATAGAGCAACTGAAGTTTGCTTCTTGCTAAACCATAAAACTAGAGCATTCCCCAAAAATTGGCATGTCCTCGATGTGCTCTTTTGATCAACTCTACTTCCTGCAAAGTCAGCATCACTATATCCCACAAGATCAAATAAAGTGTCCTTAGGGTACCAAAGACCTAAGTCTTGAGTTCCCACAAGATACCTCATGATCCTCTTAACGACTATCAAATATGACTCTTTGGGGTTAGCTTGAAATCTTGCACACAAGCACACACTAAAATGAATGTCAAGCCTACTTGCAGTAAGATAGAGTAAAGAGCCAATCATACCTCAGTACATCTTGATATCAACATCTTTACCTTTCTCATCCTTCTCCAACTTGATGGTTGCACTCATGGGGGTCTTGCTGATTTTGGCTTCATTCATTTTGAATTTCTTCAACAGCTCCCTGACATACTTGGACTGATTGATGAAGACACCATCCTCACATTGTTTGATTTGCAAGCCCAAGAAGAAATTCAATTCTCCTATTATACTTATCTCGAACTCACCCATCATCATCTCAGCAAACTGTTTGCACATGCTGTCATTAGTAGCTCCAAAAATAATGTCATCCACATAGATTTGGACGATCATAATACTCTCAAGCTGATTTTTGTTAAAGAGTGTTTTGTCCACCTTTCCTCTTGAAAAGCCTCTGGGAGCTTGTTTGAGACCATACAAGGCTTTTATTAGCTTATAAACAAAATTAGGCTTGTCATGATATTCAAATCCAGGAGGCTGATTTACATACACTTATTCATTTAAGTACCCATTAAAAAAGGCACTCTTCACATCCATCTGGTACAACTTGAAATTCTTGAGACAAGTAAATGCACAAAGAATCCTTATTCCTTCAAGTCTAGCAACCGGTGCAAATGTCTCATCAAAGTCTATTCCTTCTTCTTGGTTGTAACCTTTAGCAACAAGTCTGGCTTTGTTCATTGTCACATTTCCATGCTCATCTAACTTGTTTCTGAAGACCCACTTTATTCTGATAACAATTTTATTATTTGTCTTTGGAACTAATTTTCAGACACTATTTCTCTCAAACTGATTCAGTTCCTCTTGCATAGCCAGAATCTAATTTTCATCTTGTTGGGCTTCATCAACTGTCTTTGGCTCTATTTTGGAGACATAAGCCACATTTCCAATCATCTTCTTGAAGCTACTCCTTGTGGTAACCTTGCTTGAAGGACTTGTCAAGAGATTGTCCTTTGAGTGATGTATGTGGTATCTCCATTTTTCAAGAAGTTCTCTTTCAGGACTTCTTTAATTTTCTTCAGTCTTATTTACTTGGGGCTCTAATGTGATCTCAGGCTGATTGTCAGGATTTTCTACATGCTGATTTCGTTCAGCTTCATCAGCTTCTTGATCTTGTGTGGTCTCTTTTTCTTCAGTCTCTTCTCCTTGTTCCTCTAGCTCTTATCTAGAGTTTTTATCACCTGCAAAAAAGTCATCAACAACATCTATACTTGATAGAGTTTGGTTAGTCTCCTTGAACACAATGTGGATTGACTCCTCAATACTAAGTGTTCTTTTATTGAAAACCCTATAAGCCTTGCTATGTTCAAAATACCCAAGAAAAATTCCTTCATCTGATTTTGCATCAAATTTGCCAAGAGAACTTTTCTTATTATTATGAACAAAGCATTTGCATCCAAAGATCTTAAAGTAGCTTATATTGAGTTTCTTACCTTTCCAGAGTTCATAGGGAGTCTTTTTTTAAGGTAGATCTTACCAGTGCTTTTGTTCAAAATGTAGCATGATGTGTTGGTAGCTTCAACCCAAAAGTATTTTGGAAAATTAGCTTCACTAAGCATTGTCCGAGCCATTTCTTGTAAGATTCTGTTTTTCCTTTCCACCATACCATTTTGCTGAGGCATCCTTGGAGCTGAGAAGTTGTGTGTTATTCTAAATTCATCACATAATTCCTCAAATTGCTTGTTCTCAAATTCCTTTCCATGGTTACTTTGAATCATAGTGATGTTGTAGCCTTTTTTATTTTGAAGTTTCTTGCACAGACTAAAAAACTTGTTAAAAGCCTCATCCTTATGTGCTAGGAAGAGGGTCCAAGTGAATCTTGAATAATCATCAACAATAACCAATGCATATAATTTTCCTCCTAAGCTAGATGGTGAAATCGGACCAAAAGATCTAAATGCAACAATTCAAGAGGTTTGGTTGTCAAGACTTATCCTTTTGATTTAAATGAAGATCTTGTTTGTTTTCCTAATTGATAAGCATCACAAACACTATCTTTTTAAAATTTTAGCTTTGGCAGTTCATTTACAAGCTCATTTTTAGATAGCTTGGAAATCAAATGTATGCTTGCATGACCAAGTCTTCTGTGCCAAATCCAACTATCATCATCTATAGAAGATAGACACATATTGCTAGCATGATCTAATTTCTCAAAGTCAACCAAGTACACATTTTCAACTCTATTTCCAATGAAGAGAGTTTGATTATCATGTAAACTTTGAACTTTAAACCAAAAACTAAAGATACCTCTTTAATTTTTGGATTTGTGCCAATTGTTCTAAGTCCCACAATTTTAGCTTTGCTATCATCTCCGAAGCTAACTGTCCCTCTATTTTGCATTTTCAATTGGGTGAACTTTGTCCTATCACCCGTCATATGCCTAGAGCAAGTACTATCCATGTACCACTTATTGTGTGCATCCTTGCTCCTTAGGCATACCTGCAATCAAATCACTTATTTTTAGGTACCCAAACTAGTTTGGGTCCTATCAGGTTAGTTTCTAAAATCTGCCTAGTTCCTTTTGGTACCCAGATAAAATTAGCTTTAGAAATATTTTTCTTATAAGCACAAAATTTCACAATGTGACCAGAATGATTACAATAGAAGCATGTGGCATGAGAATGTGATGAAGATGATGCTTTAACAAAGCAATTTTTATGCTTCTTAATTCTAGCAACATTCTCATATCGTAGACCTTGTCTTCCATTAGCAAAGATTTGATTGCCTAAGAGAGCATCATAATTTTGTTTTCCCTTAGTGAGTTTCTCAAAGTCCTTAGTTAGACCATCTACTCTCTTTTGTAACACTTTATTCTCTTGTAAGAGAACAAGATTTACATCAAAGGTAGTTTCAAGTTCATTTTTCAAAGAATCAGCTTGAGAGACAGTAAGATCTAGTTTTTTAGAGGCTTCAGCATACAGATTTTGAGCATGCATTTCCTTTTTTTTGAGATTATTAAGTTCATCTTTAAAAATGTCACACGTGCAAGTTTCTTTTCCCGATTTTACAATTTTGAGCTCTTTCTTAAGTGAACTATACTTCTTGGACAAGGCTCTAAATTCCTTATACAGTTCACCAAAGGCACTTTTAAGTTTATCATAAGAAATGGGTTCAGAATAATTTACCTCATGGGTTGACTTGGTGCTCATTTCAGCTTCAGTCTCTGTATTAGCTTGAGCTTCTCCAATATCTTTGTCCTCCTTTACCATCAAGCATAGATTTGCAACTTCCTTTCCATCTTGCTTCTCATCACATGAGCTGGATTCATCACTATCACTCCAAGTAGCAATCATCGCTTTCTTAAGCTTTTATTTCTTTGTTTTCTTTTTCAGCTTAGGATAATTAGCTCTAAAATGTCATGATTTATTGCATTCGAAGCAAATGATTTTTGTGCTCTCATTTTCAGTCTGGTAGTGTGAGCTTGGCTTAAATATTCTCTTCATGTTCTTCTGGTATGTCCTTCTACCTTTCTTGAACATTTTCTTAAATCTCCTTGTAATTAGCGCCACTTCTTATCATCAGAGCTGGTTGAGTTTTTTGAACCTGATTCTATCTTTAAAGCGATGTCCCCTCTCTTTTTCTTTTCTGCAGAGGTGTCCTTGGATTTGCCTTTTATCATCATTTTATGAGTGAGAATAGACCCAATTAACTCATCATAGGAATAGTTTTGCAGGTCTTTAACTTCACAAGGAATAGTCACTTTAGTTTTCCACTTTTCAGATAGAGATATGAGAATCTTCTTCACCATTTCTTCATCAGTGAGAGTTCTTCCAAGGTTCTTGAGTGAGTTGACAATCTTACTGAATTGAGTATTCAATGAAGAAATAGTTTCATCAGGCTTTATGAAAAATAACTCGTACTCTCTCCACAGCAGATTAATTTTGGACTCCTTGACTTGATTAGTTCCCTCATATGTGACTTCAAGTTTGTCCCACACTTGTTTGGCTGAGGTGCATGTTGATATCCTGTTATATTCATTCACATCAAGAGCACAATAAAGCATGTTAATAGCCTTAGAATTTAGATGGACTAATTTCCAATGAGCTTCAGAATATTCTGACTCAGGTATTGGAACTTCTATTCCTTCAGCATTTTTCTTAGTAGGAATTGCAGGTCCCCTAAGAATGATTTTTCAGGAATCAATATCAACATCTTGAATAAAGTTTTTCATTCTATTTTTCCAATAATCAAAATTGGTTGCATTGAAAAGAGGTGGTTTAGAATTGGAGTTTCCCTCGGGAAGTCCGGAGGCACTAGGAACAGCGCTTGAGCTGGCAGCCATATAGATCTATTAGCAGGTTAAACCCGCTCTAATACTAATTGTTAGGTCCACTAGGCTACTCAATAGGGGGGTGAATTGAGCTTTTCAAACTAATTTTTAAAAATGAAACTGATTTGGCCAACTGAAACTGAAATGCGGAAGCTAAAAAATAAAGAGCAGATTTAAAAGCCTTGTGAACACAGTTTTGATTTCAAGAGTACCACTTTTTATGAATCAACTCAAAGCAAATTTAAACTGAAACCAAGTTGAGCAATTTGATCCATTTTTGCAATCATCACAATAACACAAGAGAGAGTATAGAGATGAATGAGAAATCAACACACACAAGGTTTTATCGTGGTTTGGCTCCATATGCCTACATCCACTCTCCAAGGACTCATCCTTGAGATTTTTCCACTAGTTAAAGTGATCTCTTTTCAATCGGCAAGAGACAAGCTGTTTACAGCCTTAGTACTACCCTTTTCCTAAGCTGCCTCTACATTGGTTTTCTAGCTCTAACAACTAACCCCTGCTAGTCTTTCCTACACAGCTCCAGCAAACTATATACAACACTGGTTTTAATTAGATCCATTAACTATGGACCCATTTCTCTCCAAATGGTGCTTTCTGCATTTCAAGAACAGGAAGAAGTGTGTTTATCTCTCTCACTTAAGGAGCAAAGATACACATAAAGCCTATGGATGTGAAGAGTGAAGATGACTCTCAAGGAATCTCAAAGATGATTTTTCAAAAATATGAAGATGCAGCAACCAGATTTTTTTAGAGTGGAAGAGAAACTCAAGTAGCTCTGAAAATGCTCTTAAAAATTGCTCTTTCTTACACACATCTTGAAAATGAACAAATGAGAAAATGATGTATTTATGTGTGTTCAATGGTTGCCCTAATTTTCCAGCTATCATGATCTACATTATGACATGATTGAATCATTTGATTTTCCAAATATGCAGTGAGTGGCAAAATCTTTTATGTTTGAAAAACTATGCAGATTAGCTTCTGCCACCAAAATCAGACTACTGTAGAGATAGATCCACTTTTTAAAAATGGTTTGGACACAGCAGTTTGTCCAACAGTCTCATGTGAGAATTTTATCATTTTAGGCAATGCAGCTTTGGTACCCGAAAAAGTAATCTTGTATCTTTTCCTTATCACATAAAAAGTAGTGAACCTTGGTTCACTCA
This sequence comes from Macaranga tanarius, assembly GCA_949673435.1. Lineage (NCBI taxonomy): Eukaryota > Viridiplantae > Streptophyta > Magnoliopsida > Malpighiales > Euphorbiaceae > Macaranga > Macaranga tanarius. The sequence continues at coordinate 5,433 of CATIWO010142821.1, read as the reverse complement.
AAAATTACTTTGCCACCAAAAATATTCAACCAAATGTAAAAATATACATGTAAATGCATTTGATGAGACAAAAAGCAACTTTTTATTTTTCAAATAAAATTCTGCACATTAGACACAAATGACAAAATATTTGAGCTTCCAAGAAATATCATTTGACTCAACTATCCTCATAATTTCCATCTATTTATCGAATTGCCCTCCAATTCTCTACATGGGCTTGAAGCTTCTTCATGGGCTTAAATTTGTTGATTTGTGGCCCTTGGACTTGATTAACACATTGCTTTGAACTTGAATGACCTTTCTTCTTTCACAATTTACTTGAAATAAATTAGTACCTTATTTTTATCAATATTATGTTATTATCAAAATTGAGGTTGTAACCTTTATTCAACACCCTCTAATTGAGTATAACCTTTCGCCACTAGTCTAGCTTTATATCTATGAATGGAATCATCCGCCTTATGCTTAATTTTGAGAATCCATTTATTCCCAATAGCTTCACGACCAAATGGTAAATCAACCAAGTTCTAAACTTGATTCATTCTCATTGATTCCATTTCTTCTTCGAATGCAACTTTTCACTTTTCCTTGGCATGACACTCAAGTGCTTCTTTGATAGTTTTAGGTTTTTCATCATCATTGGGAGTGACAATATAAACTTCATTCTTAATTGAAAAATGCATTTTTTAGGAGTTTTAAATTGTGTACTCCAGTGTAATTAAGAGTCACTACTTTTACTAATCGAAATTAGATTAGTTTTAATATTATCTCTCCTACTCAATTGAGATAGGTGAAGCAATTCGTGTGTGCTCCTACTATCTAAAATAGGACTAGGTACCACATTTTATGTGTCAATTATATGTTGACTTCTACCAGTCTCATCATTATCATCTATCTCAAATAAATGATAATCTTTGTCAACATCATCTCTCGTAGGGAAATGATATTCAAGGAACGTAATATCGCGGGACTCAATTTCAGTCAATCTTCCATCAGAATCCTCTCTTATAAATACATAACCTTTTGAGTTTTCAAAATATCTTATAAAAAATACACTTATTTCCTCTTGGTCCTAATTTACCAAATTTGTAGAAATTATTAAGAACATATGCTGTAGATCCCCATGGATGCAACTCATTCAAGTTGGATTTTCTACTCATCCACAACTCATAAAGTGCAGAGGAAATTGATTTGAAAGGCACGTGATTAAGTATATAGGTAGTAGATAATAAAGCATCACCCGAGTAGCTAATTAGGAAATTAGATTGCACCATCAAGTAAGGTTCGATTCCTTTGCTCAGCAACACCATTTTGCTACGGAGTTCTAGGAATTGTTAATTGCCTTATAATTCCTTTTTCATTACATAATTCTTTAAATTATTCAGATAGATACTCTCTACCTCGATCAATCCTCAATGCTTTTATTTTTCTATCGAATTGATTCTCAACTTCATTTATATATTTCTTAAAGCAATTAATTACTTCAGATTTATAGGAGATCAAATAGACATGACCATATCGAGTGAAGTCATCTATGAATGTAATGAAATATGAGGCTCCATGCCTTGCTTTGACATTCATTGGTCCATATATATCAGAATGTACTAGTTGTAATGGATATTCAGCTCTTGTGCCCATTTCAAATGATTTTTTGGTAGTTTTTCCTTGTAAATAAAATTCATAAGTGGGCAATTCAAATTTTGTGTTTGGCCCTAAAAGACTATCACAGGCAAGTCTATTCAATCTATCTTGCCTAATATGCCTTAATCTAGCATCCCATAATTATGCATCTACATTATCATCGCTAGATTTAGTGAACAAGGAAAAATAAACTCCACAATTACTATTATAATAGTTTGTGTTTAACACTATAAAACTATCTATAATATATCCACAACCATAATAAATGATACCGTGGGTAATTTTAACACATTTACCTAGAAAATATAAACTATATCCTAACTTTAATAGACTAAGTACAGAGATCAAATTTAATCGAATGTCAGTAGCATAAAGAATATCATGTAGGTACAAAATTTGGCCTTCTTGCAAATTCAATATGCATGTGCCAATTCCTTTAACTTCATCTCTTGCATTAGTACCTACATATATCCACTTCGTTCCATTTGGAATTCAATGAAATTTCACAAATTCATTTCTGTCTCTAGCTACATGGTCCGTGGCTCCTGAGTCTACAGTCCACATAGGATGAGTATTAATGAGCAACACAGTACAGGAAACAAAAATTTCAGAAATATAGCTTCTTTTGGAACAAGTTAGATAAGACAATATCTTTTTATGCTCAGTGCATTTACGAGCAAAATGACCCAGGTTACCACAATTATAACAAGTCACTTTAGTCTTATCCTTTCTTCCAATACGTTTTCCTCTTTTACATTTAAATAACTTGTTTCATTTCTTTAGTCCATGCCCAGTCTCACTCATTTTGCCTTTGCCTTTCTAATTATTATTGAATCTATTGCGCTTAAATTCAGAAGCCTTTTTGGAACTTGATTCAACCACATATGCTTGTGCATTTGGTTTGGCAGCCTTAACGCACTCATCTTCCAATTCCAAGCAGCGCACAATATTATCAAAAGTTTGAATATTTTCATTATGAGTCATATTCACTTTTATATATTCCCAACGATCTGGAAGAGACCAGATAATAGCTTGAACTTGCTGTTCATCAGTGAGTTATGCCCAACTGCTTTTAGTTCCATGATCATGTTTGACATATCCCTCAAATTATATTTCATAGGCTTATTAGGGATCTTCTTATAAGTGTCAAACTTAATGGTTAACTACCTTAGTTTGGAGACAGTTGTCCCTTCAAACTTTTCCCTTAAAGCCACCTACATTGCGTTGGGAGTTGGATACTGCTGGTACTCATATGCTAAATCATCATTCATGGATGTTAGAAAATTTAGGATTTGTGAAAGCGTGAGAGGATCAGAAATTATTTGAGATAATAAACAAACACAACACCAAAAATAGAGAAAACACAAAACACACAAAAATTAACATGGTTCGGCGTAAGCCTACTCCATGGGCGAAGAAGGAACAAATTCACTAATCAAGCCAAAGATACAAAAAAAATAGTGTGGAGATAAATACTTAACCCTTAGCCCCAATTACACCCCAATCAAGCTCTCTACTTGGCACACGTACGGAACACAAGGCATTCATGGTGTCTCTACAACTTTTGACACTCCCTACGACACACGTTAATACATATACATATAGCCCTATTTATAGAGGATATAAAACCCAAAATCCAACTTAGTCAAGGATTCTCTTCAATATAGGAATCTCTTCAAAATAGGTGATAAGAATTTAATTCCAAATAAGAGTTTAATTCCTAAATAAGAGTCAAATCCTATTGGAAAAGGATGTTCTTGACTTAACCACCAAGTATATGCCAAAACATTAATCCTGTGCGTTGTATGGCTTCCATCAGGCCGTGTTCCAACCCGTGTTCAATTCTGGACAAAAACGCACGTTTCAGCACAGCTTATGTCATGTCGTGCTCCTGCCCGTGTTCCCCTTTGGATATAATGATAGCCTCAAACACACCTTGAGTCATGTCATGTCTCAAGCCAGATCTGCCACCAATATGAAAATAAGGCACAACAATGTCCAAAAACTCAAAATAATGATGCCATAGGCTAAATTTAAGTCACATATTAACAATAGAACTTATAAGAATTCCTCTAGCAGTGAAATTCTTCTTTTTCTAAGTATTGAAAGCAGCCATATCGTGCCTATATTGCACATTGTTCACATTTTCCTCACTAGCTTTAGGCTCTTCTATAACATTATTAATAGTCTCCAACGCTTCTTGCTCTTTTAAAGACATATTGTATTTTCAAGTGCCATATATTGTAATTGTCACCATTCAATTTCTCACCCTTATTTAGTTTAGCTATAATATTATTGGATGTCATAATTAGTCATAACTACAAGAGACATTATAATTGTAATCACTTATACACATTATAGAGTCGCAATTTTAAATAAAATTATTAAATATTTTTATATGAATTAAATGAGAAAGTTCACTATGTTCCTAATTATCATTCTTTCAAATGTTAAAATTTAATAATTTAATTTAAATTGTGCCAATTATAATTCTAGATAATAATTCCTATGAATTATACGAATCATAGAATACCCATATTATGAAGTAATAATAATACAATTAATACAATTAAACAAACACTTCATAATATATATATATGAAATAAATAGTTCAATACATAACAATATCATGTAAATAAAAAAGATAATTAATACATAAAACTATTCATGTAGGTTTATGTATCTAACTGTTTTAGGAATAGACTCCTCAAATTGCTCTCTATCCAAGATGTAATTAACATTATTCTTAATCCATGGATAGCTAGAGTTAGAACATTTCAAAGTCCTAAGGTTGGGACTTACACTCAAAATGGAGGATTTATTTAAATTCTTTGAGATATAATCCTCCAAAAATATATAGACTAATGTCTTATATGATCCAGACTTTTCTTTCAGAAAATCTCTTTTGTCCCTTGTTTTTCCCCATGATTTAATTTCAAAAAACCTGGCCCTAAAGCTTAGAAAACTACCAAGAAAAGAATCAAGCAAAGTGTTTTCTAAAGCCATAATTTTGTAGTAATAATCCATAACATAACCATTAATTATAACGATTTGTATCATGTTATTAATAATTTTAACATGCTCTATGAGAGTGTGTTTACTATCCATTATATATTCAAAGAGATTTCCTCTCAAGAGTCTCAGCATTAGCTTCTGATTTTGGCTTCTGGCAGCCACAAGATGATGCCTCATGATAAAGCTAAACATTCCTATATTTTTATATAACAAACTCCTATTCTTGTGCTTAATTAGTAAAATAAATATTTGATTTAATTCCTATTTGATCTTTTGGTAGGAAATCATTCTAATTCAGAAAAAGGAACCAAAATTGGAATTTTAAAGTCAAGAATTGAAGCTGAAAGTCAGAGCGCAGTCTGGACTACGTTTTCAACAGGAAATTGAACTTAGGCGTGCCCACGGACGCTTACGCGGAAATTGTGCAGTGCAGATTTTTAGGGACTGCTGTTATTGGAAATTAATTTAGCTGATTCTTCTACCTATTTTTGACAGCAAATTCGACCTCTGAAAAAGTTCCTAGTTGAGATGATTATTTTTAGGTTAGGTTCTTTATAAAAGAGAGGTTTTTGTGTAAGGAATAAATCATTCATCATTCAACATTATTATTTTTATTCCTTGATTTTTAATTTAGAGTTTTTGTAAGCCATGAGTGGCTAAGTTTTCTTTTCTAGTCAAGGATATCAAGGTATGATTCATAAATAAATTGTGAGAATTTGTTTTCATTGTTTTCTCTTCTCAAATATCTGAATATTTTCTATGCTTAATGTTATTTTG
>CATIWO010142772.1:0-11814 GCA_949673435.1 Macaranga tanarius | reverse complement strand
TATGGCTATAGTTTCCTTTAAGCTACCTAAGTTCTAAGAAACTTAAGCTTAAATCCTTAGCATCCTAGCCTTAAGCATAGTTAGAAAGTGGACTAAAAATTCTCTAGATTTTGAAAATAATAAAAAGAGATAATAAGAAAATCTTAAAGACTATACTAAATGAGACTTTAAAAATTCTACCAATTGAGCATAAAAAATTAAATATTAACATGGAATAAAAGTAAAACTCAATCAAAATTAAAATGAACTAAAAAGAGGCTACTACTTATTAATATAGAGAAGATAAAGTACATATGCAAAATAAATATGGCAATTATACATAAACAACCTAAACATAAATCATACATAAAATATAACACTAACATGCATAATAACTGCTACTAACTAAACAATCACTACTTAAATTCCCTTCCCCCACAATTAAAATACACATTGTCCCCAATGTGAAACTGAAAAGAAAAAGGTAGGGAAAAGGAAAAACTTCCTTAATCCTCCGAAGGGGATGGTGGTGGAGACTCAATGTTATGTCTATAATGGGCAAAATATTGTTGCATCTTGTACTCCATCTGGCGTTGGCGGTGAGCTAATTGACAATTGCAAGCCTCCATTCCAGTCAATTGTTGTTGCATTGCCCTTTGGTTTACCAATACTTGCTCCGAAAGAAGCATCTTCTTCACGAGAGAGGATAGGAAACTTAGCTTGATATGTGAATTACAAATTCTCCTCTTATGACTCTTCCTCATCATGATCATCCCTCCTTAGCCTTGTGGATGAGGATCCTTTTATTTTCCCCATGTTAATTCTTGAAAATAAAGTCAAAGAAGAAAGAAGAAGAAAATGGGAGAGGGGGCTCAGCTAGGGAGAGAAAAAAGAAGAAAGGAGAGTTTGAGAGGAAGAAGAAAAACTAAAAACAACTAATAATAAAGAAATATGAGAAAAGGAGAAGGATAGGTGTAGAGAGAATTGAAGAAAAATAAAAATTATAGAGAATGGATGGTTAAGAAGTGAAATTGGGTGTTTAAATAGAAGAAAGGGAGATAAAAAGAGAGGAGTAGAGATTATAATATTAGTAGTCAATGTGGTTATATATAAGGAAAGAAAAAAGTTATGACATGTTGAAAGGTTGTGTCCTTATGGGGAAAGAACATGACTTTTTAATTCAAATTCAAAACTGAAATAGGAGTTATATGCATATAGACAAAATTAAATAGGAAAAAGTAGTAGCTTTAAAGTAGGAAATAACAAAATGAAATAATAAAAATTTACAAAGAATAAAAATATAAAAATTATTGAAGAAAATAAATTGTGGGTGTATGAAGGGCATGAGACGGCACGCTATGCCGACTCGGCACCATGAGGCGCTGTTACGAGTCGGCACGTTGTGCCAACTCGGCACAGCCCTTATGTGCTAAACTCCCAAGGATGGGCACGAGTCGGTATGCTGTGCCGACTCGGCACAGAGACAAGGCAAAAATAATTTTTTTATATATAATATAAATTCAAATAAACTAAATTATGTACTATATATATAAAAAAATTAAAACAAAAATTTACTAAAAGAAAAACAATGTGTATATGTTAATTGAAAAGAAAAAAAATTAAAGTAAAAGAAAATAAATAAACTAGAAATAAAATAAATACCTTGCTAAATTTTATAGTATATAGCTTGACTATACCTCTTTGCATTCATGGTGTAGAAAGAGAGATTGATTCTTGTGGATTAATTATATTATCAATCAAATAAGGCTTGAGACGATGACCATTCACTTTGAAGCTTGCTATTTTGTCATTGGCAATGTCAATTGCCCCATATGGATGAACTTTGACAACCTTAAATGGACCTGACCACCTTGACTTCAATTTACCAGGAAACAACTTCAATCTAGAATTATAAAGCAGAATAAGGTCTCCCTCATGGAACTCCTTCTTAACTATATGCTTATCATGCCACAATTGTGTACGATCCTTATATAACTTAGCATTTTCATAAGCATTCATTCGCAATTCTTCTAATTCATTGAGTTGAAGTAGTCTCTTCATACCCGCTTTCTTCAAATCAAAGTTCAAAGCCCTAGTTGCCCAAAATTCCCTATGCTCAAGTTCTACAGGCAAGTGATAAGACTTCCCATAAATCAATTAGTAAACAGTAAGGCCAATGGGTATTTTAAAAGATGTCCTATATGCCCATAAGGCATCATCTAACTTCAATGCCCAATCCTTTCTTAATAAAGAAACCATTTTCTCTAGAATCCACTTAATCTCTCTATTACTCACCTCAACTTGCCCACTTGTTTGTGGGTGATATGGAGTAGCCACCTTGTGTGTAACTCCATACTTCTTCACAAGAGCTTTAATTATATGATTATAAAAGTGTGAATCATCATCACTAATTAATGCTCTAGAGGTGCCAAATCTTAGAAAAATAATTTTCTTAAGCATCGTTTTACAACCTTAGCATCATTAGTAATAATAGCCATTTCTTCTACCCATTTAGAGACATAATCTACCATAACCAATATATATTTGTTGCCTAAAGAACTAGGGAAAGGACCCATGAAGTCAATACCCCAAACATCAAAAATTTCTACTTCAAGAATTCCTTTCAAAGGCATCTCATGTTTCCTAGATAAATTACCCATTCTTTGTTATCTATCACATTTAAGCACAAATTCTCTAGCATTCTTAAATAAAGTAGGCCACCAAAAACTAGATTGAAGTACCTTAGAATCTGTCTTTGATGCACCAAAGTGTCCACCTACAACCAAGGAATGATAATGTCTCAAAACATTCATCTTGAGGAATACACTTTCTAATCAAACTGTGCCCATATCTCTTGTAGAGCAAAGGTTCCTCCAAATAGTAGAACTTACTATCATCCAAACATTTCTTCTTTTACCGAAAATCTAACCCATAAGGTAGAGCTTCACTCATAAGGTAGTTTGCAAAATCCGCAAACTATGGAAGTTCCTTAGAAGCTAATGTAAGGAGATGTTCACCATGAAATTACTCATTGATTGGCACACCATCATCACTCTTGTTCAATTCCTCTTGATCTAGTCTTGATAAGTGGTCTGTAATAAGATTCTCACTTCTTTTCTTATCCCTCACTTCCTAATCAAACTCTTGAAGCATTAGAATCCACCTTAAGAGCCTTGGTTTTGCATCTTTCTTGCTTAGAAGATACTTAAGGGCAGCATAGTCGAAATACACAATGACTTTTTTCCCTACAAGATATGACTCTTTTTCTGTAGTGGTATAATTAATATGAGCATCATCAAGTAGTTTACTAGTATAATAAATTACTTAAGGCTTGCCTTCTTTTCTTTTTCCCAAAATAGCTCCAACTGCAAAGTTCCTCGAATCACACATGATCTCAGATGGTTACTCCCAATTAGGTAGTTGCAAAACCAGTGCTGATGTAAGAGCCTTCTTTAAAGTCCCAAATGCATCCATACATGCATCATCAAACTCGAAAACAGCCTCCTTGGCAAGTAGCTTGCATAGTGGCTTTGCTATCTTGGAGAAATCTTGTATGAATCTTCTATAGAAACCCGCATGTCCAAGAAAGCTCCTTATATCCTTTACACTCTTTGGAGGTGGCAAATTGGCAATGACTTCAATCTTTGCTCTATCAACCTCGATGCCTCTTTATGAAACCATATGGCTAAGAACAATCCTTTCTTGTGCTATGAAATGGCACTTCTCCTAATTAAGTACTAATCTATGCTCTTTGCACCTATCAAGAACTTTAGAAGGATTTTCTAAACAATTTGCAAAGTTAGATCCATAAACACTAAATTCATCCATAAATACTTCAACACAATCATCTATTAGATCACTAAAAATTGAAAACATGCATCTTTAGAAAGTAGCGGGAGCATTGCATAAGCCAAAAGGAATACGCCTAAAAGTAAAAGTACCATATGGACAAGTAAAAGTGGTCTTAGCTTGGTCTTTGGGATGAATAGGGATTTGGTAAAAACCACTAAGGCCATCAAGATTACAAAAATACGAAAAATTTGCTAACCTTTTTATAACTTGATCAATAAAAGGCAATGGAAAATGATCTTTTCTATTTGCTTTATTTAACTTTCTATAGTTAATACATATACGCCAACCCATGATAGTCCTAGTAGGCACTAAGTCATTATGTTCATTTTCCACAATGGTTAAGCCACCCTTTTTAGGAACAACTTAAATGGGGCTTACCTATTTACTATCACTAATGAAATATATGATCCCATTATTAAGCAACTTAATCACTTCCTTTCTAACCACTTCCTTAAGAGTGGGATTTAGCCTCCTTTGAGCTTCTATAGTAGGCTTATTATCATCCTCTAAAAGGATTTTGTGCATAGAAACAGTTAGGCTTAGTCCTATTAAGTCATTAATTGAATATCCTATCACTCCCTTATGTTTATTCAAAAAATCACATAAAGCATTCACCTCATCATTTAGTAGTAAAGAATTTACAATAAAAGGAAAATTAGAATTACAATCACGAAATGCGTACCTTAGAGTGGAAGGCAAAGATTTAAGCTCCAAGTTGGGTGCTTTACTTGGTGAGGAAGGCTTAGGGTCATCTTCCTTTCTTAATGGCTCAAATCTTTGATACCTATAAGGATAAGTAGATGGAGCCGATCCCAACATGCTTACACAAGCTGCAACCTCTTTATTGTAATGCTTGTCATTAACCTTTTATGGCATAGAATCTGACAAAGGGTCTTTAGCTAAATACTCATGAACAACATCTTGTACATATTCATTAATTATATCAATTGAGTTTATCCTTCCACAAACTTCAATAGGTGGAGATGTCTTAATCATTTTATAAACATAAAAAACAATGGACTCATCATTTACTTCCACCTTAATTTTGCCATTTTTTATGTCAATGACCACTCCCGCGGTCACTAAAAATGGCCTTCCCAATAATATGGGAATTTCGGGGTCCTCTTCCATATCCATTACAACAAAATATGCAGGAATAATAAATTTTCCTACTTTAGTGGGTAGATTCTCAAGCACACCTAATGGATATTTAATAAATTTATCCGCTATAGAAAGACACATGGTAGTAGGCTTCAATTTACCTAAATCTATTTTCTCATATATAGAATAAGGAATTAAACTCACACTAGCACCTATATCACATAAAGCTTTATTAAATGCAAGATCACCTATTCTATAAGGAACAGTAAAAGAACCTGGATCCTTGAGTTTTGGTGGAGTTTTTGAGAACATTGCCTTAGACTCTTCAACTAGTGAAACTAGCCCATACTCTTCCATCTTACCCTTATGATTAACAATGTCCTTCAAAAATTTGCCCTAATAGAGCATATCTCTACTAGCATCCATAAAAGGTATAGCAATAGTTATGTCTTTCATATGATCAAGAAACTTACTAAATTATTTGTTAAGATTGTGCCTTATGAACCTTTGTAGGAAAGGTAAGGTTCTAAGGTCAATCTTTAGCTTACCTTTCTTGCTTGGTACTTCTTGAGTAGTCTTCTCTTTCACACCACAATTATCATCCTTTTTATCCTTTACACCATCATCTACCTTTGAATTCATCATCCGTCATCATCATCCTTACTCACTATGTTCTTCTTACTTGGTAAAGCATCTCCAACTTCCTTACCACTTCTCAAGTTTATAACTTGACAAGATTCTTTAGGCTGAAATTCAGGTTAACTTGGTAGTCTTCCTAAAGGTTGAGGGGTTGAAGAGGCTTATTGAATAATTTGATTTTCAAGGATTGTGTGAAACAAGTTGATTAATCCTTGCATTAAGTTGCTTAAATTGGTCTTCATGTTATTTATTAGTGGTTGATTGTTGGTTTATGAATTGCTCCATAAGACCTTCTAAGTTAGACTTTAGCGGTGGTTGTGGATTAAAGGAAAGATGATTTGGTTTCATAGGGAAACTAGGTGGATTTTGTGGTTTGAAAATTTTTTGGTTAAATGGAGGGTTTAATTAAGAGGATGTGTTTGACCAAGAAAATTCGGGATGGTTTCTCCATTGAGGGTTGTAGGTATTAGAATTCAGTCCCCCTCTTTGGTTAAAAGCTCCTTGCACAAAACTCACATCCTCATTAGCATTAGAATTCATATTGCATTGAGTATATGAATGAGATCCTCCACAAAGCTCACAAGCAATATTAGCATTATCAATAGAGTTAACTTGAGATTTACTTACTAACTTGGTGAGAGTATCCACCTTAGCACTTAATAAATTGATAATGTCAAGTTCCAAAACTCCTCTTGCCTTTGCCATTGTTGCCTCATCACCCATGTATCCTTGAGATGCAAGCTCTTCAAGTAAAATGACAGCCTCCCTAGCCATTTTATCCATCCATTTCCTACTAGAGGCTACATTGACAATATTCATATTCTCATCCATTAACCCGTTATAGAAAATTTGAGGGATCATCCAATCGGGTAAGTGATGGTATGGACATTGCCTTTGAAGCTCTTTAAATCTCTCCCAAGCTACATATATGGTCTCACTACCATTTTGCTTAAAAGTAGTGATCTCATTACAAAACTTGGCGGTCTTTTGTGATGGAAAATACTTATGAAGAAATGCTTGCTTCAATTGGTCCTAAGTAGTGATTGATTCACTTGGCAAACTTACAAGCCAAAGTTGTGCCTTTTCCCTAACTGAAAATGGGAAAAGCCTAAGCCTTATCGCATCATCCGTCACTCCATTAATCTTGAAGGTAGCACACACATTGAGAAAAGCCAATATATGAGCATATGGATCCTCTCCTTGTAGACCTCTAAACCGATTGTTTTGCACCATATATATGATGCTTGGTTTAATTTCAAAGTTATTGTTGGCTATTGATGGAGCCATAATTCCTCCAAAATTACCCGTTACATTGGGCATAGCAAAGTCGCCCAAAGTCTGTCTCTCTAGTTCCGCCATAATGTTCAAATTTTATTGATTCAGATTTCTTTGCCTTTGTTCCCTACACAAAGCACGTAAAGTTAACTCAATTTCGGGATCAAAATGCAAAATATCACTAGCACTTCTACTAAGTCTCATCATGAAATCAAACAATCAATAAAACTTAAACTTTTAAAAATTACAATTAATAAAATAAAATAAAGGCCTAAAATAACCTTTCTCTACCCTAAGCTAATAAAAATATCTAACAAATTCCCCGACAAAGGTGCCAAAATTTGATGTGGGTCAAATTAAATTACTCTAGTCTCTAAGACAAAGTATAGAGTGAGTAGGGTGTCAAACACTGGGAATTTATGTACTTTATATTAACCGAAAAGGTACTAAGATGGATAGACAAAATATTAATAATGAAAATTAATGGATTATTATAATTAATTACTAACTACAATAATTAATCTAATTATTCTAAATATCAAGTTAAATAGGGTTTATTAGAACTACAAGTGCGAATTTACCTAGAATTACAAAATAAATAAATAGTTACGTGAAATGATTATAAACATGGTATAAGACATAAATGCAACTTTTATTGTCATATATACTTAAAGTCCTTAAATGCAACTCTCATTGTCAATTAAGGGTAATTCATTTGGAGTCTACAAGTATTCTCATGTCATTGTAGAGATAAACATAATCCATAATATTACCATGCAAGGTTTATAATTTTTCTTTAAGTGGAAACTCTTATCTCCAAGTGATTTCATTGCCGTTAGAGAATTTAATTATATATCCACCAAAATAGACCAACTCTCATTATGTACATATTTGATTAAAACTTCATATATGGTGATCAAGCATACACAACACATTCAAACTCACAATTGAACTCAAATCATTAACATAACATAAACTAAAAAATGTAATTCTTTGATTCATTCTTCCTTATAATTCTAACAAACAATGGCTTAGCTAAGATACATGATAAACATAATTAAACAACAACAAGAAGGAAAATAAAATACAAAGTACTAAGAGAGAAAGATAGAACTTTGAATGTAGATAGCCTTCTACACTTTTGTCATCATATAATTAAAGCTCTTTTGAAGAAGTATGAAGTTACACACAAGGTGGCTACTTCATATCACTCATAAATAAGAGGGAAATTTGAGGTGAGTAATAGAGAGATTAAGTGGATTCTAGAGAAAATGGTTTCTTCATCAAGAAAGGATTGAGCATTGAAGTTAGATGATGCCTTATGGGCATATAGGACAGCTTTTAGAACACCCATTGGCCTTACTCCTTACCAATTGATTTATGGGAAGTCTTGTCACTTGCCCGTAGAACTTGAGCATAAGGCATTTGGGGCAACTAGGGCTTTGAACTTTGATTTGAAGAAAGAGGGTATGAAGAGACTACTTTAACTCAATGAATAAGAAGAATTGCGAATGAATGCTTATGAAAATGCTAAGTTACATAAGGATTGTACACAATTATGGCATGATAAGCATATAGTTAAGAAGGAGTTCCATGAGGGAGACCTTGTTCTGCTTTATAATTCTAGATTGAAGTTATTTTCTGGTAAATTGAAGTCAAGGTGATTGAGTCCATTTAAAGTTGTCAAAGTTCATCCATATGGGGCAATTGATATTGCCAATGACAAAGGAGAAAGCTTCAAATTGAATGGTCATCGTCTCACTCCTTATTTGATTGATAATGTAATTGATCCACAAAAATCAATCTCTCTTTCTATACCATGAATGCAAAGAGGTATAGTAAAGCTATAGACTATAAAATTTAGCAAGGTATTTATTTTATTTCTAGTTTATTTATTTTCTTTTAAATTAACACATACACATTGTTTTTCTTTTAGTAAATTGTTGTTTTGATTTTTTTATATATATAGTACATAATTTAATTTATTTGAATTTATATTATATAAAAAAATTATTTTTGCCTTGGCTCTATGCCGAGTCGACACAGCGTGCCGACTCGTAATAGAGCCGGATGGTGCCGAGTCGGCACAGTATGCTGACTCATGCCCATCCTTGGGAGTTTAGCACATGAGGGCTATGCCGACTCGTAACAGTGCCTCATGGTGCCGAGTCAGCACAGTGTGCCGACTCGTGCCCTCCTACTACCCACATTGTATTTTATTTTTCTATTTACTTGTTTTGTTTTCTTTGTAATTTTACATTGTTTCATTTATTTATTTCCTATTTATTTCTACTACATTTTCTCTATTTCCTTTTTATCTTCTTGCATATAATAACTACTCCAAGTTTGAATTAATTTCTAAAGTCGTGTCCCTTCCCAATAAAGGACACAACTTTTCAACGTTTTCATAACCTTTTGTCTTTTAGTCTTTATAACTTCTTTGACTACTAATATTTTATTACCTACTTTCATCTTTTTCACTTCTTCTTCTTTTATTTCAACATCATATACGTTTCTTTTTCCCTTCATTCTCTACAACCTATTGCTTTTCTTTTCTCTACACTACTCTATACTTTTATTGAGTGTTCATATTTCAGTAAGCAAGTCTTTGTGAGAGGTGAAGTTGTGGATGCTTCCTTTCATTTCATTCCCATACATACTAGGTCATGTTGGAAGGGAATTCCACATCCACATGTTGCAGGTCACTAAGATGATGAACCAAATATTAGAGTTAATGTTCAAGAGGAGGAGCCAACTATGGGAGATGAGGAGCACTAAGAAGAGGAACCACAAGATGATGTACCTTCTTTTCCTTACCATATGCAATGAGGTGAAAGTGGCTCTTCTATTCATGACTTGCACATTTAGGAGTAAGTTTTGAAGAACTAAAGGGAGATGCAACGCCAATTAAGTAGCTTGGAGGCTTTTAACCACCAACTTTATTACCGCCAAAAATAGGATGGAGTACAAGATGCAACAATACTTTGCACATTACGGTCATACCATTGAGTCTCCACCACCATCCCCTTCAGAAGTTTAAGAGAGTTTTTCCTTTTCCCTACTTTTCTTTTATGTTTCACATTGGGGCCAATGTACATTTTTAAGTGTGGGGGAAGGGTTAGTAGTTATAGTAGTTTATGCATTTCTTTAGGGTATGTTTATGTTTATATATGCATGTATTGTTTAGTTATGTTGTTGTGCATATGCGTTGTTATTTAGTTATGCATGTTTATTATCATTTAGGTTGTTATGCATGCATGTCTATGTTTTATTTTGCATTAGGTTATCTTCTCCAAATCCACATAAATAAGTATGCATCTTTTATGCCATGTTAATATTAAATTTTTATGCTCAATTGGTAGAATTTTTAAGTTTCATTTAGTATAGGTTTTAAGTTTTTCTTGTTATCTCTTTTTATTATTTTCAAAATCTAGAGAATTTTTAGTCCACTTTCTAACTATGCTTAAGGCTATGATGCTAAAGATTTAAGCTTAAGTTTCTTAGAACTTAGGTAGCTTAAAGGAAACTATAGCCATAATATGAAAGATTAGCATTTCAATAATGGATGAGGACACAAAAAAAAATAAATATAAAAAAATAAATAAGCATAAAATTTATACTTGTTTTGTGATGTATTTTGAGTACGTTGTGTGCAAATGAGTTTGCTCCTTAATTGCATTCATTCGGAAAGAGTATATGACATTGCAAGTATAAAGAAAATAAGTGGGATAGAGCATAAAATGTACCCACTAGTTAAAAAACACATATATATATATATGCATATATTTATAAAAAAAATATGTCTAAAAATGCCATGAGAAATGTTAGTCTATGCGTGTGCTTGATTTTTGTCCTAAAAGGCTACTTGTGTTTTTAGAAGTGTTAAGTTTGAAGAATGAATATTTTGGCTAGATAGCTTGGTTAGCACTTTGACTTTGAATTCTTGATTTTGTTATTAATAGGTTGAGATAATGTGTTAAACTTGTTGCCGATGCTATGAGACTTGTTTTTTCTATTATTGTTGAGCATTGAAAGTAAGTTATTAACTATCTTTTTCTACAAAATTTCTTTCATTATTAGAATGACTTGTTAAGATGGCTACATATGTTTTGGAGAAGATAAAATTTTAGTTTTTTTTTTGCTTAGATTTTTGTTTCTTACTCGAAGGCAAGCAAGGTCTAAGTGTGGGGGAATTTGATAGTATGCAAGCTAGTATGGTTATTTAGGATCATTTTGTTACTTTTTATTTATTTTGCATTTGTATTTTAATTATTTATTACATTTTTATTGTTATTTTTATGCTTTGATGTTGCTTGTATGTTTTATAGGTCACTCTAGGCTAATTTTATTATTAAAGTAGCATTGGAGTGAAAGAAAGCTAAAGGAAGCCAAAGGAACCATTTTTAGGCCTTTGCCGAGTCTGCACAGTGTACTGACTCATGACAGGGGCTGACCATGCCAAGTCGGCACAGTGGTGCTGAGTCCAAGGGGTGTAACTTTTCAACTTTACACATTTTTTGTATTTTGGCCATAACTTCCTCTACAGACCTCCAAATTAGGTGATTCAAGTTGCATTGGAAAGCTAATCAAAGATCTACAACTTTCATGAAGACACTTTATGAAGATAACATTATTTCAATGGACAAAAATGCCTTTGAAGTCACTGCATCTGCATAGGATGGTGACTTTTCATGTCAAATGGTGCCTTTCTAATTGTATACGAATTTTAATCACTTGTAACTATTTTTAAGGCCTATAAATACATGTATTGGCTGCATTTTAAAGAGAGGATAACAATATAGATAGGAGACATCAGAAAGCATATTATTTTTTTTATCAAAAGTCTTAGTTTTATTAGTTAGTATTATTAGTGCAATTCAAATATTCAAGTGAAGAACATTCAAAGCAAGTCAAGAAATCTTCAAGAAGGCTATCTACATTCAAAGTTCTATCTTTCTCTCTTAGTAC
>CATIWO010142755.1:0-16168 GCA_949673435.1 Macaranga tanarius | reverse complement strand
CTTACCTTCAAGTTCTTCCACCTTAACAAAAGAGTCTTTCTTTCAATGATGAGTGCTTGCCTTCCTTTTATCAATCTCTACACATAAACATTCATCAAATTCACAAGAAAGCATAGTAATTCACCCTAAACTCATAAAGTGCAACTAAATAGTCAAAGTTCAACATGGCCTAAAGATACACATATAATTCCAATAACCCCCAAATTGCTACTAAAGCTAGGGTTATGTGTCTGCTACAAATTCCAATTGGAATTACTCAAATCAGATATATGTGGAATTAATTATATATTTTAGAAGCCAATCAGGTACAATAGGATATCCTACATGAGCAGTAAAATATCCGGCCAAATAAGACAGTCCTAACAGTAAAATCAGTCTAAGCTCAAAATATAAAAAATGTAGAGAACTTTCTGAATTTTCAGGAGTCCAACCATGCTCAAATCAGTGCTTTATAGCTCAAGTTATGCTCAAAATAAGAAGACTGAAAATAGAGGAGGCAAAATTTGAATTTCACAAAAATCGCAACTCAACCAAATTCAATCACAAACATAATTAAAGCCTAACAATTAAGCTCGTGTGGATAAAAACCCTTCTAATGTCTCTCAATTTCTAGCTATAACAAGATCACAAGCTCTTTAAAACCCCCTCATAACTCACTCTCTTCTTCTCCTTCCAAAGTCTCTACACAATACCTCTAAACATACATACATATATACACATTTAATAATGCTCCAATCAAAAGCTAATAAATAACATCCTTAAAGTCTTTGTAATAATAATTACACCATAACCCAATAAATGCATATTTATCAACTAATTAATAAATATCATAATACTTAATAATATAATAAAATATCATCAAAATAGCTATTTAGCCCCTTAATGAAATGGGCATATTGCATAATACCCCATAACTTTCTATTGAGTCAATCTAACCCCAAGCTTATCTTATAATGAGGCCCCTCTCTACCAACATAGACATTCCCACACTTAGACATATTCCACAACTGGACTCTATATGTCATGAATACAAAATGCATGAATAATACATCTAAAATGCGGGTGTTACAGGTTAGGTATGCATACTGTAATTGTAAATTATATAAATTAGCCAAAAGGCTCATCACTGTATCCCGGATATAGAAAATATCATGAGTCACTATGTTTCGGACACAGTCTTATATCTCATTGAACCCTGTCGTACCCCGAGCATAGTCTTACTGTAATCTTTTAATATTTAATTACTCAAATCATTCAAATATCATAATTTTTTAAATAAATCTTAGTTACAGCTAAATAAAATAATATAAATACGTCTCAGTATTCAAATTTAGTTTAGGAACAAGTTTTTCATTCAAATCAGGCTAAGATATCGCTCTAAGTTCCATAAAGGCACCGCCTTTTCACTACAGAGGCGCCGCCTCTAGGGCCTCAATGGGCTGAGGTGCGAGCCTCTATACAGAGGCGTCGCCTCCCTATTTCAAACCAACGTACAATTTTTTTTTTAAATTTAGCAAATCCGTCTAAAATTAAATTTATTCAAACGTCCAGAAGTTTAATCAAATCAACAAAATAATTGAAGAAAATTACGAGGTGTTGAAGAGGGAAGATCACTCACTTATGTCGTTGGCTCCTTCAACTCCCTCCTAACTCTTGGTTATCCTAATGTCGCACAGAACAAACTTTCGATACCCTCAAACTTTCTTCCTTTCGCTCTGCTTTTCTTTTTCTCTCTTGTTCCTTATCTGTGGCTTCACAGACATTCCCTTTCCTATTACTGCATGGGAGCGGTGATTCATCCCGCCGCTTCCTTCAGGCTCAACACGTAATTTTTTTTTTAGGAATTGGGTGGTTGTTGTCCAATTCTACTTTAGTCCCTAAACTTAATTGTTTCCAATTAAGTCTTTTAATCAAACTTATTTTCTATATAATCTAGTCCTATCTAAATATAATATTAAATATTCAGGCATGGACCCGATACTTATACTTTTATGTTGTTCCATTAATTTATTGTTTTTGATTTATTAAAATTATTTAATTGATTATTTTAAAAATAATTTTACGATATAATATTATTTATAATATATATATGCAACTAATCACTAGTAATAAATAATTTTAGTGATATAATAAAATATTTGAAGTTGCTTAAAAATTTAATATTTATGTATTTATTGTAATAGTTATTGAATAATAATAATAATAAATAGGCTACAGCCTATTAAAGGCTCAATATAGGCTACATAATTGCAGTCTTTGTTAACAACCGTTTTTTTTTTTAATAAATAACCATTCCGCTGGTCAAAATGGCCCAATGGTATACGGAATTTTTGTCTCTTAGTATTTCTACCATTTTGACTAGCGGACATTGATTTATTATTTATTATTTTTTTATTTTTACCATAAGTTGGAAAAAATTTTCAACTCACCATAAAATGGAAAAAAATTTTCCCTTTCACCTTAAAATGGTAAAAAGCCCTATGTTGTTGCCCGTGTGAAATTTATAGATTTACTCCTTCCAATTGTATTTGCCATGTATCATAGAAGCAAAAGTATATTTTTATTTTGGCTAATGTTCTGTGTCGAACAATGTGTTGCTCTGAGCAATAAATTACCCATTTGTCCCTATAGTTTTATAATAATTACAAAAATACTAAATAAATTATAAAATTTGAGCCTTTAAATTATAGTACAACGGGTTCACCCATACCCCTTTTAGATTTTAAATTTTATTAATTTAATTAATTGTCAATTAAAATAGGTGTTTTTAGATTATTATTTAAATTTTCTATATTATAAAACTAAGAGAAATGAAAATATAATTTGACAAAAAAATGTTATCTTTATTTAATGAGTGAAAATACTATTCATAACGCTCTGAGCGACATGTATCATTACTCTTTTATTTTTTTATCCTCTAAAGGACCACAATTATCAGGGCCCGTCACATCTAATATATCTTAAAAGTAAAATTTTAATGTGTGAACCTTAAGTAGGTCTATGTTGAAATTTTTATCTAATCAATTTTCTTTTGTTTAAACTATATTTACAATTTACTAGATTATAATTAATTGCGTTTGACTTGAATATAATCATAAGGGCTAGTATCAATTATGGAATTCAATAAATATCAATTTTGTAGAAATATCTTATCCAATTTTTTAAAAATAAATTTAATTAAAAAATTTATTTTTATACTATTAATATGTGAATTATATATTATTAAAATAAATTAAATTATAGTTTTTAAAAATTTTAAATAAAATTATTTATATTTATTTTTTTATATTTGATACTTTTGGTATTCAATAGCTACAAGAGTTCTCACTACTTTGAAGATTAAACCAAAAAGTAATTTTAATAAAATAGTAAATAATTTTTATCATTTTCTAAATAATATATATATATATATTCTCCAAAGAGGATCATACCAACAAGGAAAATATATATGTTTTATTTTAGCAAGACCTCACAAGGTGAAATCATCATTTCTAAAGTTTGAGATTTAAACTCTATTTTAAATTCCATTTGTGTTTATCATCACATATTTTGACTTTATACAAGGACGGCGTTACATGTCACAACTACCGACGTCGATTACCGACGTCGATGGTGAAGAAAATAATATAGTAGGCTTCATCATACATAAAAAGGTACTTTATAACATGGGTAATGCGTCGTGTCTCGATCCGAGACACGACGCGGCCAATTTGCCCCTCCTGTTATAAAAAATTGAAAATTTTTTGGGGGTAAAAAGGTAATTTTATATGTAAAATTACCTTTTAACCCCCCAAATATTTCTGGCCCCCTGTAAAATGGGGGGCCAAAGTGGTAATTATCCCGGTCCGAGATTATCTCGGACCGAGACACTTATCACTACCCTTATAATATATACAAATACATGCAAGTTATAGGTATTGTTAGTAAGGGATCATTTGGTAATTTAAAAATCTCATTTCACGTTCCATCCTTCTTCCTTATTCTTTGTTTCTTTTCTCTCATCTGTGCAACATAAAAATTTGATTAAAATAATATTTTTCAACACCCCTCCATTACCACTACCCTGCTATCACTACTTGATTATTATCAAAATAATCATTAAAGGTTCAATTTTGCTACCAGTAACAAAGTTATCATAGATGGTGAAGATGGGAATTTTTTTTGTGATATCCAAAAAAAAGTTAAAGCTTTTTTTTCTTTTTTCTGTGTAATATCCTGCTCTAGAGATTAACTCACTAATAATAATTAATACGATTATAAGGATTATTGGTCTCTGTCCTCTTACTACTAATGTTTATGCATTTTGCAGTCAGTATGGAGAGACATTTGATCATATTTTATTATTATGAACTTCTAGTTGGAAAATTTGGTCTTCTTTTTGTAAATGGTGGGGTGTGGATTTTGTAATTCCACCATCTTTAGTTCTTTCCTTTCAACAGTGGAAATTTCTTGTGGATGGCCATATACATCGTCGATTTTGGTTATCTTTATTTTATGCTATAGCTTGGTCAATTTGGCTGCATAAGAATGAGATCGTATTTGAAGGAAATTCATTTTCAAAATCAAAATTGTATAAGATGATTTTGTTTACTGCCAGGTTCAGTGCCTTATCTCTTTCATTTTTTATTACTGCAACTTATTTTCTTCAGTCTCCATAGAGCCTTCAGTCTTTGTCTCTTCGTTGTATGAGGAATTATATTTGCTGAGTTGTGGTTGCTTCTTCTTTGTTAATTCAATTTTTGGTTTTCTGTATATGTTGCTGGGGTTTGGGTAACTTTTCTTTTCCTGGTGCTTTTTTGGTGGGATTACCGCTGTTTGTTTTAGAGTTTTGGTTGTCATTATCTTCTTTTAGTGGTGGGTGCATGTGATCTTCCTACTTAATTCTACTGCTACATCTTCGATTTTATTGGTGTTGTTGGGGTGTGAGGTCGAGTTTTTGTGGTAAAAGTTTTAAGGACCTATTAGGTTACTGGGGAATACTAGAAGGAATAAATGATTATTAGTTTTGAAAACAAAAAAGAAGAGCAATGTAGCTCTTCTTCCTTCCTATGTTTTTCTTCAAGCTTCATGGCTTCCATCAATAAACATTTATTTTCTTTCTTTTCTTCTTCTTCTCAATCTTCCATCTATCAATCTAAATATCTCTTTAAGCTTCTTATCTTCAAGCTTGTGTTGAATTCAAATATTTTGAAGTAAGTAACTTTATTTGTTTAATTTCTAAACTTTTAATTTTTATTTGAATTGCATGTTTTGATTTGTTGTGACTAAGTTAGAGGCTTTAGTTAGGCTAGAATTAGACCTCTGCAAATGTATTTCTCTTTAGGATGTTATGTTAGTGTTGAATTATGATGAAAATGTGTAAAAATAGAGATTTTTGTTGCTGTAGTTCATTCATAGAAGTGATCAGGTGACACCTCAATGATGAGGAAGCACTTGTCTAAGCATTGAAGAGGTATCTCAATGAGTTGAGCCAGCGCCTCAGTATTGAGGAGGTGCCTCAGTGTACTAAGGCGGTGCCTCAGTAGTTATTTGATGTTTCAGGACCCTATCAGAAGCTTTTGCGGACCATTTTTGGGGCTGTAAACCATACCATTTTTTTATATATCAACTAGGTTGAGTATAATTTAGATAAAAAGCTTATAATCTTATATTTTGCTTCTTAAAGATTAGGAGCAGTGTCAGTCAATGCTATAGAGCATATATCAAAGCCAGCTAACTAGTTCTTTGTTTCAGCGAGCTCAGGTGAGTAGCTAAACATATAATAGTAGTTTTTGAATATATATATATATATGTGTGTGTGTGTGTGTGTGTGTGCGTGCGTGTGCAAAATGTTAAAGTCTATAAAGTGTTTTCTATGATTATATATATATATATATATCAGTAATATTACTCTGCAACTGTCTTTGGGACAGTGCTTGGTTGTACATATAGCTTTCGGGGCATACAATCAGGTGGTTAGCTCTTCGGGGGGTAGCTCTGCACATGCATATGAGTAGCAATATATATATATATGTATATATATATATATACACACACACACACTTGGGCTGCTCAGCGTCATCATGCGCCCAACGTGTCAACAATTACACTAATCTTTTAGTTATAAATTTAATGAGTGTATGGATTAAAATTATTATGAATGCTCTCTCTCTCTATTTTATGGGAAATGTGTAGCTAAATTGATGCAGTATTTCAGTTATCAGCAAGTTAGATTATTAATAACTTATAAGAATTATTTCAGTAGAGTTACAATTATTATAGCAGTTCTTATATATTTGTATAGTTATTATAGAAAATAGTGAATGTTTCCACTTTATTTTATTTTAACCACTCACTGAGTATTTTATACTTACCCCTTTTTATTTAAAAATTTTATAAATCCTTTGGAGAATTAGTAATAGATTGTAGGACTCAGCTTTGCTTGTCTTATTCCGGTGTCTAGTGGAGGTTGAGCCAATCATCTTAGTACTTCATCCTTTTGATCATGTTTAAGAGTACTCTATTATATGTTGATAGACTTGTATTTAAAATATGAAGATGTTTTAAGGAAACTTTACTAGTTATTAATATAATTAAATGTTTAGTTAGTTTAAATACCAAAGTTGTTAGTAATATAAGTGCATACATTATTCTATTTTCAACATTAGTATAGTCAGCTAATAGCTAGTCATGCGTACTCCATAGCATGTGGAGTGGGGGTGACAACTTAATTGATATCAGAGACTAGTTTAGCAGTTTATCTAGTGTTCTATCTCTAGAATAGAAGTATTAAGTTCAAGACTTTATTTCTGTTATGTTTTTATAATGCAATGCCGCCAAGACTTAGAGGTGGTAGAGGCCATGCTAATAATTGTGGTCGCGTCACTAGAATCACTGATATTGGTCAACCTTATAGGAATCTTCTAGATCATCCTGAGGGGAGGGATGATTTATCTTTCAGTGGAGGGGAACATATGGATTCAACCTCTAGTAATGTTGCATTAAGAGCATATCCAGCTGCTCTACCTCCACAACCTATTTCTACACCTCCAATTCATCTACTACTAGTTCCACTTGATCCACAACCAGCATAGCCAATACCTCTTTTTAAAGCTGATGCTGGTATTGGAGCTCTTATGACCCAAGCTTTTGTGGTGGCTATAGCTACTCAGGAGTAGTACCGTGATCCTTGGATGATAGTAGATCATGCATGCAGATTAGGTGCATATGCTTTTGAGGGATTTATAGATGGTGGAATAGCTGATGAGTGGCTAAAGAAGTTAGAGAAAGATTTTCTTATTCTAGTATTGACAGAGATTGAAAAAGTTCTGAATGTGCATGGATTTATGAAAGGTTTAGCTGATGATTAGTTGACTAGAGTTCGCCATTTTTATGGTAAGGGCTGGCATGGAACATATTCATTACGGAGTTCTATAAAGAGTATTTAACAGGTAGCTATAAGAAAAGCAAGTGGGAGGCATTCTTTAAGTTGGCCCAAGGTAGTTTATCAATTAAAGAATATGCAGGTCAATTTCAGGATCTATATCATTTTATTTCTGAGATTATGCCTTTGGAGAAAATTAAGTGTGATAGATTTAGAAGTGGACTACAAGCTTATATGCGAATTAGAATAGCTTCATATGGAGGGAATAATTTTTAGGAACTAGTTCAAAAGACACTTGCTTTTGAGAAGGCGAGAAAAGAAGAGTTAGAGTAAGAACAAAAGAATAAAAGGGTTACCCCTAGTTCCTCTTAAAGTTTTAGATATAGACAAGCCAACAAAGGAGTTAGTATGTTACCACCTAGATTAGGTTATGGTGGTTGTGGCTGAAGTTCACACATGAGCTTTGAGAAATAAGCTAATCAACCCTAGATAAGTCATAGTTCTATAAGGCAGCTAGTTAGTAACTTTACAAGTGCCAAGAGGCATACCCATGGAGTTATGCTACTAAATAACTAGAGAAGACACACATACCCATAATGCTCGAATTATGAAAAATTTTATAAACGGGAATGTAAGAAAAGGTCATTGGGTTATTTTGAGTGTGGAGAAATTAGCCATATTAAAAGTGATTATCCTTCATTAGTGCAATTTGGTAGTTTAGGGCAAGGAACTTTAACCCCTAGAAATCAACATAATAGTAGAAATTTTCCACCAAATAAATGGGTTACCATTGCTTTTAGCCCTAGTGTTAGTAGGGGTGGCGTTGTTGCTATAACATCTCAATAATGACAGAGTCCCCAACCAAATCAACCTTTAACTCAAGCTAAACTTTATGCAATGACGCAAGATGAAGCATTGGCATCTCCAGAAGTTGTTACCGGTATGTTAACTATCTTTGATTGAGATGCTTATATATTATTTGACCCAGAAGCCACACATTCTTTTGTGTCTCACTCTTTTGCTTTGCATGCTAATTTAAACCCTAGTTCCTTAGATGTTATGATGATTGTTAGTAACCTTTTGTGAAACTCTAAGACTTATGAGAAAGTGTATAAAGATTGTGTAGTTAAGATAGGTGAGCATAAGCTCATAGGAAATTTAGTTCCTCTACAACTTCAAGGTTTAGATGCAATCTTAGGCATAGATTGGCTATCTCGCCATTATGCTACAGTAGATTATTTTAAAAAGATAGTAGAGTTTAAGCGTCCTGGGGAAACTAAATTTTCCTTTTAAGGGGTATGACATGCTCTTCCCTCTTGTTTGGTATCAACCATAATTGTGAGGAAAATGTTAAGGAAGGGTTCTCAAGCATATCTTACTTATGTGATTGACAATAAGTCTGAAGGGCCAAATTTAGAAGATATCCCAATAGTGTGTGAATTTAGAAATGTTTTTCCAGGAGCTCTTCCAAGTTTACCTCTAAATAGAGATTAAATTTTTGATTGATGTGATCCCTAGTACAGCTCCTATTTCTCAAGCACCTTATAGAATGGCTCCAATAGAGTTAAAGGAATTGAAGATCCAATTGCAAGAGGTATTAGATAAGGGTTTAATTAGGCCTAGTGTATCATCTTGGGGAGCACCTGTGTTATTTGTAAAGAAAAAGGATGGTTCTATGAGGCTATGTATAGATTACAGATAGTTAAACAAAGTTACAATGCGTAATAAGTATCCATTACATCATATCGATGATCTCTTTGATTAATTACAAGGAGCGAAGATTTTCTCAAAGATCGATGTTAGGTCTGGGTATCATTAACTGAAAATTAAAGAGACATATGTATTTGAAATGGCTTTTAGGATACGCTACCAGAGGTGGAACTATGAAGAGAGCTTGGGGGGCAATCTCCCCCCTAAATTTGAAATATATATATATATATATATATATATATATATTAGTATTTATATATTGCCCCTTATATTTGATAGCAACCCATTTATTTGAACTTGTTTGAAACATGGCTCTATTTGATAATAGCTCTTTTATTTTTACTTATTTGAGTTATGGGCCTCTACAATATTAAAACCTTTATTTAACTAAGCCTAAAAAAAAAACCTAGCTGAGAAGAGTTTTGAACTCTTCATCACCTATCACTTTTTTCTCTGTAGTTTGTTTTTCTTCTATAATTTTATCTCCTCTCCTAGACTTCCCCCTTTAATTTTTTTTCTCCTATATTATCAAAGTTCTTGAATTTTTCATCTAAATTCAACTCCATTTTTATATAAACTGCTTCAAAATGAATAGATTCCTTCACATATAAGACAAGTCATACATCCCTTTAAGCATTTAACTTTTTGCCCCCTAACTGAGCATCCTAGTTCCGCCCCTGCACGCTACAAACATTATAAGCTTCTTATAATGTTGTTTGGGTTAACCAATGCACCAGCTGCCTTCATAGATGTCATAAATAGAGTATTTCAGAAATAGCTGGATAAATTTATGATTGTATTCATTGATGATATACTAGTATATTCTCAAAGTAAAGAGGAACATGAAGAACATTTGAGGACAATATTGTAAACTTTGAGAAGTGAGCAACTTTTTTCTAAATTGAGTAAATGTGAGTTCTGACTCGATCATATTATTTTCTTAGGACATGTTATATCAGCAGAAGGTGTTTATATAGACCCTAAGAAAGTTGAGGCAGTAGTTAAATAGGAACAACCAACTAGTACCACAAATGAGAGGAGTTTCTTAGGTTTAGCTGGCTACTATCGCCGATTTATTCAAGATTTCTCAATTATAGCAACCCCATTAACAAAATTGTTAAGGAAAAATGTAAAGTTTGTGTGGACAAAAGAATGTCAAAGGAGTTTTGAGAAACTTAAGGCATATTTAACTTCTGCACCAGTATTAACTCTTCCCACTATTGATGGTGAATTTTTGGTGTATAATGAAGCTTCCAAGAAAGGATTAGGTTATGTTCTTATACAACATGGGAAGGTTATAGCCTATGCTTCTAGATAATTAATGTCGTATAAATCAAACTACCCTACTCATGATTTGAAATTAGCGGCTGTGTTATTTGCTCTTAAGACTTAGAGGCATTATCTATATAAAGAGACGTGTCAAAATTTTACATATCATATATCTATATCTTTGAGGTAAAGACAATGGATTGAGTTATTAAAGGACTATGATTGTACAATAGAGTACCACTCTGGAAAGGTAAATGTTATGGCAGATGCTCTTATTCAAAAATCTTATAGTAACTTAACTCATATGAAGTCAGTGCAATTTCCTTTGTTTGTAGAACTTTAAGCTATGAATGTGGATATGAAAATAAACAGAATATTGTTGGCAACTCTCAAGGTTAGACCCATTCTGGTAGAAAGGGTCAGGGAAGCTTAAACTTAAGATGCTCATTTATATAAGGTTATTGAGGAGGTAAAAAGTGGGTCATGAACTGATTTTTCTCTTAGAGAGGATGGAACTATAATGCTTGGAGAAAGGCATTGTATCCCAAATGTAGAATAACTAAAGCAGGATATTATGGAGGAGGCACATTGTTCTGTGTACTCAATGCATCCAGATAGTACTAAAATGTATTATACACTTAAGAAAAGCTATTGGTGGCAGGGCATCAAAAGAGACATAAAAGACTATGGAGCAAGATGTTTAGTTTGTCAACAAGTGAAAGCTAAACATTAACTTCCATCAGGTCTATTACAACCACTTCCTATTCCAGAGTGGAAATGGGAGCATATTACTATGGATTTTGTAATGGGATTACCTCGTACGTAGCAAGGACATGATGTAATATGGGTTATAGTGGACAGACTAACTAAGTCAGCTCACTTTTTACCGGTCAAAGTAGATTATTCCTTGGATGCATAAGTTTATGTTAATGAGATTGTAAGACTTCATGGTGCACTAATCTCTATTATATCGGATAGAGATCCCAGATTCACATCTAGATTTTAGTCTAGTCTATATCAAACTATAGGTACAAAATTGAAGTTTAATACTTCCTTTCACCAACAAACTGATGGTCTATTAGAAAGAACTATCTAAACTTTAGAGGATATATTAAGGGCATGTGTTGTAACATCCATGCCCTCATAATTTAATAAATGAAATTTAGTAATAGTTAAGATTTAAGTAAATATGCTGAGTTTTATTTTTGGGAGAGTTGGATTTAAAAAGAAAAAATTAGAATGAAATTTAATATTAGAGATTGGATGGAATTGAAAGAAAATGTTTTATGAGGATTTATGAGAAAATGAGTAGAATAATGGAGGATTGAAAAAAAAGCTTATGCATTAGAGAACGCAGAAGTAAGGGTAAAAAAGAGAAGAAGAAGAAAAGAAAAGAAAGAAAGAAAGAAGAAGGTGAAGAAAAAGAAGCACTGTAGCTAGGGCTTCAATAAATTCAAAAATTGTTGGATTTGAGCTTCTAATCTTTTGAGTGGTTATCTTTGATTATTTTTCTTTAAGTTTTTAACTTGGAATTATTTAAATGTAGTATTAGAATTATTATTTTGATTGTAGAGAAATTATGTATATACTCCCAAATACATGATGTTAATGTATTTAAATGGATAGATCTTGAATTGTAGTAATTTATGGTATATTTAGTGGAAAATGTTGGACTTTTGGGTGAAGTTTTTTATCAATTTTCAATGCAAAATGCATCTGAGATGAACTCAATCGGTACCTGAATGATCAAGTGATGCCTTAGTAGCATTGAGGCGATGCCTCAATTGTTAGAGACGGCGCCTTAGTATTAAGGCAACGCCTTAGTACTGATAAGACACCTCAGCACTCAGGCGGTGCCTTAGTGGTGCTGGGACGATGCCTCTATATTGAGGAGCCGCCTCTGTAGCTCAATTATGCACTATAAATGAACCAAAATGTAAACTTTAAAATGTAACTCAAACCAAAACATGTATAAACATACGAAAACATCAGAATTAATGTGATTTGACTAAATTAAGTAAAATAAAACCTGATCATTGATATAAAGTGAAATGGAATCCCCAACATATCGAGTAAGGTGGCTAATCTTCAAGTCTCAGATATAGAGACTAAAGTTATTATTTAAGTTATGCTAAACTAGGTATATATGAAATGTAAAGTACAAAATTAAATCAAAAGTGATCAATGAATTCTAAATGATAGTTGAAATTGTAATATGGAAGTAAAGATGTAAATATTTTGTATATATATATATATATGTGTGTGTGTGTGTGTGTGTGTGTGTGTGTGTGTGTGTGTGTATGTATATATATGTATATATATATGTGTGTATATATGTATATATATATATGTGTATATATATATGTGTGTGTGTATATATATATATGTATATATATGTATACAAAATATATATAAAGAGAGATATATATATGTATATGTATGGATATTGTTGAGAGTGAGTTAGCAAACTAAATAATAACTGTCTTTGGGACAACACATGGGTTCAGAGGTACCTTTGGGGTGAATTTCTATGGTTGATAAGTATGCATATGAAATTACTGAGAAGTGATGATATGAGTTATAATTAGAGTGGACTGTATGAGAATTTTGAGCTGAGATGCTCAGTGTTGTGAGATTTGAACTGTAAATGTATATTTGAGAGATTTAGATTTATGGTAAAATTGTATATTATACAATGAATAAATAAATAAAAAGATGCGAACGTGAAATGAGCTAGTAAACTCACGAAAGTATAATATACAATTCAAAGAATGTGATGAACGAAATATTTATGAACAAAAATTTGGAAATTTAATTCCATTACATACAATGTACAGTGGTACGAGAAATTTTAACTGTTTAATTAAAAATAGTTATTGAATTTTAAATATAAACAAACGAGATGTTAGCGAAATTATTTTTGAAATTTTGACAATTTCATTTATTTATTTACCTATGTTTTCAATTTCATTTATTTGTGAATATTTAATATTGAGTGTTGGATGTTGCTTTTGAGTTTTTTGCTAGTGTTATCACTAGCCACTCACTGTGTAATTTCCTTATGAAATTACTCACCCCTTTATTTTAACCTATTTTTCAGCTTAGGTATTAGTACTTGCATAGATATATATTAAGGGTATGGACTTCCAATGGACTACCATGACTTAAGAAGTCACGAAAGTCGAGAGTCTAGTGAAGTATACCGTGTGTCATGATGTGGATGCTGACCTGACCTTCCGAGTCACAGTTGAGCCCATAGAGGCTTCGGTCTGTATGTCCACCATCCATGAGGAGCACCTTGACCGCATTTGTACCAGTTTCAGTGTATTTTACAAGACCACCATAAATGTCTAGGTCACCCTGACTTTGTTGTTATGTAGAGATAGAGAGTCTACATTTTTTTAGTCTTTTTACTGTATGGCCAGATCGCACCCTTATAGCTATTATTGGGATATCTTTTTTATTGCTAGGATGGGTGATTTACGGTGGTTTTGGCCGAGTGACTGGAGGTTTATCTACATCTACCACTTACTGGTCGACTCAAAATTCAACCCCATGGGAGAGAGATGCTGGAGCATAGATACTATTGTACTTTTAAATTATTTTTATGGCATCTGGTACTCTCATTGTATATATTGATGATGTATATATTTATAACATATTTGGATGGATGTGTATGATTAAGTATTATATATAGATATATATTGACATGCTTATGTTTAAGTATATCTCCTTGCCATCAGATTATGATTCTAGAATGATTGAGGTTCATAGATATTATTTTCATTTTATTGATATTGGCGGCATTATATTAGAAATGCATATATTCAAATATATTATTGTTAAGAGATTCTTTTTGTTAGTTGAGGTAATATCTCTCACATTGTTATTCTATCAGTTAAGTACATTAGTAGTATTAATGATAGGTAAGGGTGTTACATTTAATTAGTATCAGAACCTAGGTTATTAAGTTCTGTAGACACTAAAAAATATTGAATTTGGTGGATATTAGAAATTATATGAGTTTTAATGGCAAGAATTATTGAAAAATATTAATTTTGAATTTTAAAAAGATGGCAAGAACTAGAGGTGGTCTGATAGGTTGTTAGTATAGATGTGCCCTATGGCCATTCATGTATATAGACATTGTATATTTATCCCCATGGAAATGAAATATTCATTTGGATTAAAGTGTTTATTTATTTGAATATTTACCCTTAGTACAATGTTAGATAAGTTTATTATCAAGAGTTGATAATATGAGTGACAAAATTATCTAGTACATGTACTATAAAAGTTTATAGTCATAGGATTAATATATGGGTAGTATTAATCTGTAGACTATCACCTCTATCTATTTTCCTTGATCGGTATATGATATCGATAGTGAGAGGTAGTAAGTCTCATGCTACTTGATATGCGATATCAGAATAGACACGTGGATACTCATGTGATGGGTGGATCGAACTGTGGCGTAAGATTTGTGATTGTATGGATATTCACTTAAGTCAACAATCACAATCTTGGACATAATGGTGCATATAGTCCTTTGACCTGAGGCAACACGGTCATCCACATATGGTTGGTTAGAGTTTGTTACCGCTTACATACATGTGCTAGCCATGTGTGGGTATATGGCGTGTGGTGGCTCTAGTTGGTTATAT
Organism: Macaranga tanarius; assembly: GCA_949673435.1. NCBI lineage: Eukaryota > Viridiplantae > Streptophyta > Magnoliopsida > Malpighiales > Euphorbiaceae > Macaranga > Macaranga tanarius. The sequence continues at coordinate 1,162 of CATIWO010142755.1, read as the reverse complement.
GTAGGGATGAGTGATCGGCCAAGATGGAATTCATTACCTGTAGTGAATCAGGATAAGATCCTATGCTATCTAAATTATTCTTAATGAATACGTACATGGCCAGGTCAAACATTACTTATCCGAAAAGTATTTCGATGCTAGAAAAGAGTTTCTAGTGAAAGTTATGTTTTATCGAGAATTGAACTTAAGATGAGGTCATATGATTGAGGCAATTAGAGTTTGGCTAAACCGTGACTCTAACCAATATCGGGATCTTGTAATAAAGGGACATTAAGTGCACGATAATTATATTCGATGGTTCTTGTGGATCTACATAAAGCATTCATTTCTAATTGGGTAGTCGTGATATCTATGTTAGGGGTCACTCACGACTTATGGGAACTAAATGTGATTAATTGGGATTTTCACATTCAGTATGAAAAGGTGTTTCCATGATATTAAGTGTTAATATTATTTTCCATTGTCATTTAGACTTGAACCTAGTAAGTCACACACATAAAGGTTGTACTTAGAAAGACTTTATTAATTTGATTATTAATTAAAGAGTTTAATTAATTAATTAAATTAATTGAATTGGATTTGCACGTAAGTGGGGATCTAGCATATCCCGAAATCCAAATTCAAAGATTGGGACATGATAGCAATTGAATAAATATTAATTTGGACTTAATTTAATATGTGATATTAAGTTCAAGGACTAAATTAATATATGCCTTCTAATGGATTTTAATATGGCCCATGAGATGGGCCTAGCCTATTAATTAAATGGACTTGTGCATGGGCTTCATTTAAAAGAGTTTAAATAAGCCCATGTGTTGGATAGATATGGGTGGGCCTTCTCTAATTGTATAGAGAAGCCCATGTGCCCATAGCTTTAGCCCATATCCATTAAGTGTTAGTGGATATCCAGGCTAAGGTTATCCAAGCAACCAAACACCTCCCACTCACCATAAAGCCAAGCCATGCTTGTAGCTTGAGTGTGTGACATGTTAGTGTAGATGTGCTCTATGGCCATTCATGTCTATATAGACATTGTATATTTATCCCCATGGCAATGATATATTCATTTCGATCAAAGTGTTTGTTTATTTGAATATTTACCCTTAGTACAATGTTAGATAAGTTTATTGTCAAGAGTTGATAATATGAGTGACAAACTTAT
>CATIWO010142749.1:0-10916 GCA_949673435.1 Macaranga tanarius | reverse complement strand
TAAAATATATTTAAATACGTTTTGTTAGAATTTTTTGGTAATAAATAATTTTATTAAGAGTTTATTAATTTAGAAACTAAAATTATTAATAAAATTTAAAATATTAGTACTAAACCAATCAAACCGACCTATAAATATATATAAAATTTTAAATATACAAAGAATTCAATTCAGTTCGGTTTAATATATTTTTTTACTCTGAAAACCGAATTAATATTTTATTTTTAAAAACCAAACCGACTGATTCGGTTCAATTTTTTAATTTTCGATTATTTTTGCACACCCCTAGCAACATCAACTGATTTTTGTTACCATGCCGTTGTGGGTTAACTACAAGTACTTGTGCTTCGCCTGCAATCAGATGGGCGAGTGCATCAGCTACAAATGCTTTATCTACAACCTTGATTTTCACATCGATTGTGTGTTACCTGCTAAGTGCAAGAGACTTTCCTTCAAAACAGGTGGTCTAGTACCTCTTCCTGTCAATGCAATGCATCGACATCATGATGGCTTTCTTCAATACCTGTTTCATGTCTGTCATTTCATGAAAGAAAAAGCTCACAACTCCTTATTTGAGGCGCAAATGCTAAAACATTTTTAAGTTTTAATGAAAATTCCACTCCAATATATGTATGCATCTCATTAATATTATTTATGTAATCGTAATTATTATCTTTAATTTTTTTCTAATTAAAAAAATATTTAAAATTCTTACCGTCTGTCTTGTCGTTCTCTGGCAAGTTTTTTCTGTCTTTCTTGTTTTCATGACAAATCCTACTCATTTTTTAAGACTAAGCTAATCATTGCTTAATCATTTCTAATTACTTTCTTATTTTCTTATTATAATCAGTCAGTATTTTCTATTACTCATTCTGTCTTTTCTTTCTTTTGTCTTTTTCTCTATTTTCATGTTCTTTGAATTTTGGTCATTCCTTCTTTATTTCCTATGGCGTCAACTGGCCTGGAGCAGATTTGTGACAATTTGAAAATCACAGAAGGGGAGGAAGGGGGACTGGTGTTTCAAGGAGGAGATAAGGAGCCCATTTTAGAGGAATTCAGTTTGTGTACTAAATTTTAATTAGTTTCTTTTTTTTTTTATAATTTCCTTTTTTCGACTTCCTCTCAGTAGATTGGGGTTCTACATTTTCTTCCATACATCGTTTCAAAAGGTGTCATATCGATACTATTTTGGTGACTATTGTTATAAGCAAACTCCATTAATGATATATTTGCTTATCTCAATTACCTCTAAAAGCTAATGGGCTAGCTCTAAGCATATCTTCCAATATCTATATGGTGCGTTCAGATTGACCATCGGTTTAAGGATGGAAAGCTATACTAAACCTCAATTTAGTACCTAAAGCTTCCTGCAGACTTGGCTAAAATCGTGATGTGAATCTTGGATCGCGATCTGATACGATCGATACTGGTGCTCCATGTAACCTTACGATTTCTTTCATATATAGCTCTACTAATCTATTTAAGTTCTAGCTGACCTTAACAGGTAAAAAATGTACTGATATTGTCAGACGATTAACAATCACTCATACTTCATCATTTTTTTACTAGGTTTTTGGCAATCCTACTATAAAATCTATTATGACATGCTTCCATTTCCATTCAGGAATTGGTAAAGATTGTAATAATCGAGCAGGATGCTTATGTTCCGCCTTTACCTGCTGACAGGTCAAATATTTTGACACAAATTTAGCTATATCACCCTACATTCCTTTCTACTAATAACTTCCTTTCAACATTCTATACATCTTTGTACTTCCTGGATGCATAGCATATGCCGAATAATGTGCCTCTTTCATTATTTCTCGTCTTAATTCGCATACTTTTGGCACATATAATCTACTTCCAAACTTCAAAATTCTTTCTTCGCTACAACTCAACTCTTTCACCTTTCCCTTTTTCATATTACTACATAACTTTTTCGTTTCTTTATCTATTCATTATGCTGCCATAATTCTTTCCATTAGCAGCCGCCTTACTTTTAAAGTAACTAACACTCCATCAACAGTGTCTACTTTGAGCTCAGTACCTAACTTCCTCAATTCAATTAATAATGACATCATAATAGTGTGGATGTAACACAAACTTCCATTTAATTTATGACTTAGAGCATCTACAACCATGTTTGCCTTTCCTGAGTGATACTCTATCGTACAATCGTAGTCCTTTAACAATTCCAATTAGTGTCTTTGCCTCAGATTTAACTCTTTCTGGCTTAAAACATACTTTAAGCTTTTGTGGTCCATAAATATTTGACATGTTACTCCATATAAGTAATGTCTTTATATTTTCAACATAAATACCACTACTGCTAATTCCAAGTCATGCGTGGGATAGTTTTGCTCATGCGGCCTCAATTGCCTTGATTCATATACCACTACTCTTTCATTTTGTATTAATACCTAACCATGCCCTTGCTTCAAAGCATCACCATACACCATATAATAACCTCCTTCTACTGGCAACGTCAATACTGGTGCAGTGACTAGCTTTTCTTTCAAGATTTTAAAGCTTCGTTGACAATCCAAAGTCCATTCAAATTTTACATTCTTTCTCAACAATTTCATTAATGGTGATACAATAGTTGAGAAGCCTTGTATGAATCTTCGATAATATCCTGCTAGTCCTAAGAAACTTTGTATCTTTATTACATTTCTTGGTAGCTCCCAGTTTATAATTACCATAATCTTACTAGGATCCATATACACTCCTTCAGCAGATATCACATGCCCTAAAAACATAACTTTATCCAACCAAAACTTGCATTTACTAAACTTTGCATACAACTGTATAGTTCTTAAAACTGCTAACACCATCCTCAAATGCTTCTCATGTTCTTCTCTCGATTTCGAGTATACTAGAATATCATCAATAAATATGATTACAAAACTATCTAAATATTGTTTAAACACTTAATTCTTTAGATCCATAAATGATGCTGGTACATTAGTCAACCCAAACAGCATCACTAAAAATTTATAATGTCCGTATCTTATCCTAAAGGCAGTTTTAGGTACGTCTAATTCATTAATCCTCAAATAGTGATAACCAAATCGCAAATCTATCTTTGAAAATACCTTTGCTCCTTGCAGTTGATCGAATAAATCCTCTATTCTAGGCAAAAGGTATTTATTCCGAATTATAATATTATTCAACTGTATATAATCTATACACAGTAAAAAAGATCCATCTTTCTTTTTAATAAATAATACAAGTGCACCCTATGGAGAGAAACTTGATCAGATAAATCCTTTATCCAACAATTCTTGCAACTTCACTTTCAACTCCTTTAATTCTATTGGAGCCATCCTATATGGTGCTTGCGATATAGGAGCAGTTCCGGATACTAGTTTAATCTCAAATTCTATTTCTCTCTCAGGTGGTAAACTTGGTAAATCTTCCAGAAATACGTCCTTAAACTCATTAACCACCAGTAGTCCTATTAACTTTGGACCTTCCTTCCTTTCCTCTATAAAAAAAGCTAAGTATATTTCATACCCTTTCTTTAGGTATTTCATAGCCATAATTGCCAATATAATTTTGATAGGTTTTTTCTTATTTTCTTCTACAAACTTTATTCTTTCCCTATTCTCTTTCTCAAACTCTACTTTCCTAGTATAGTAATTCACATTTGCTCGGTAATAACTTAACCTGTCCATTCTAAGTATAGCATCAAACTCACCAATGGATATAGGTATAAAATTCGACCTTATTAATCTTTACTGAGACATCCCTATATACATTCTTGCAAACTACACTCATTCCCATAGGCATGCTCACAATCACAGGTTCATTCAAATCACTTATCTTAAGTTTATCATGCATCATATAAGTTAATGATATGAATGAAAATATAGCACCTGGGTTAACCAATATGCGTGCTAACTTACCATTACCATTAATGTGATCCTTGCCCGTTATCACATTTAGTGACTCCTCAGCCTCCTGATCTATAACAACATATACTATGGCTTGTTGTATGCCACTAGCTATTGTGCTTGGCTCTCTTGGTTGATTCCGAAGAGGTTCTATCACTCCCACTGTCTCTCTATATACGACAACTGGCCTTCCTACCCTAGATGACCTTCCACCTCTTTTATTACGAGGAGCTTGGGATGCTTACACTAATGATTCTTCTGGGTGCACTTTCATACAATTCCTCGCATAATGTCCAATCTCATTGCATTGGTAGCATCTGACCTCGCCTTAATTACACTTTCCAGCATGATTTTTCTTACATATATTACACTAAAGAAACATATCTATCATTAGCACTATTGGCTGTCTTATTGATACTTGACTTCCTTGAGGTCTATCTCTACCTCCCAACCTTATATTACTCTTGGAGTATAAAGAGAACCTTAATCTCCTACTCCCATTTTCTCTCTAAGGTTATCATGATGACTCATTTTATTGATTAGACCTAATTGGGGTTGAAGCTTTTAATTCCTTGCCTAGCTTCCTCTGGTCCATCGCTTTCTCAACCCAACTTCTAAACATCATTTCTGCATATAAATTTAGTTTTCCTCTCAAGGATATATGCAATCGGTCATAAAATTTTTCACTCTTTTTTTCTTCCGTAGGATAGATATCCTTTGCATACTTGTACAGATCCTTAAATTTATCAACGTACTCCTTAAAAGTCATAGATCCCTACACTAAGTTGATAAATGTAGCTACTTTCTCTTTCTGATAGTTTTCTGTCAAGTATTCTCTATGAAATTCATCTTGAAACACTTGCCAAGGTAAGGTTTCACTATACAAGTTTCGGACTCTAGTCAACCAATCGTCAGCTTTATCAAACATCAGGCCATAAATATTGCTTACCTTTTCCTCATTACTCAGTTGTAATGTCGTAAAGGCCTTTTCTATAGCAATATTGTAAAGGCCTTTTCTATAGTCTTGATCCACTTATCAGTCTGGTTTGGGTCCAACGTACCATAAAAATCATATGCTGTATATTTTTTCGCATGCTCTATTATGTCTCCAGCTCTCTTACACTTCTTTTTATCTTTCTCAGCCATCACAGTTGCCATAGTGCATGCTAATTCTACAGTATCTATATACATTATTGACGACATCTATATGCATTATTGACAGCACTGGATTATTAGCCACGTTTTCTTGCACTAGCAATGGTGGTTGTCCATTTCATGCTCTTCTTAGTATATTAAAGTTCAGTACTGGAGCATTATCGAATTGCCCTATTCACTTCCTACATCGATCCCTCGCATATCGTCTACTAATAGAGACAATTCTTATAGTGAACGTCAGTTTTCACTCGCACTTTCCTCTCTCTCTACCAGACTCTTCCTACCAGCCTGGACACCTTGACCTCTACCTCTTGGTCTACCTCTAGACCTACCACGAATACCTATTCTGCCTCCTCTAGTTCTTACTATCTTTCTGCAAATTCAAAATTAGTCTACTTTAGTGATTCAAACCATTGAGTATTAGGTTATCAACTTACATCCTTTCAGCACACATATTTCTTAATTTTCACTAAATTCACTTAACCTAGGTCTCATATTTTAAACTTCCAAAACATATCGAATCCATCAAAATTCAGGCTTTCAAACCTAAGCTTTCAAACACAGACTTTCAAACCTAGGCTATGGTACCAAAAACTGTGACACTCCTCCCCATCGGCACCTTCGTCGGTCAGCACCTTGCTCCTTTACTGTCTGCTCGAGGCACCGATGTGGTGAGATATCACTTCTAAGTTAAAACCTAACATTACTTTATTATCCAGCTTTTTCATAACATTTAACTATTAGGAAAACATATATATATATATAATCACTATTAACATTCATCCAAGAATAAATAAGAATGATGGCAAGATCAACAACTACTGAACTAGTATAATATACATAACTAGTGTTTTGTCACATGAGGACTAAAAAGGAAAAGAGGGTTATACAAGAATATCTACAAATATACAATAAAAATAAATATAACCCATCTACCCAGCATGATAGCCTAACTAGCCCTGGAGAGTACCGCAGTAACTACAATAAAAATGCAGTTACACTTCATCACAAGCCCATCTATAAAAGAAAAGAGAGTTTGGATGCAACTAAGTCCAGGTCAGGGAGACCCGGACCCCTGGTGTGGTTGCATATGTCAATGTCATGACCGTCAAACATCCATCTAAGAAGTCCTATCACTTGGTGTGAGTATGGTAGTCCACTGCGATAGGCTCTAAAGCTACCCTCAAAGATACTATCACGTCAGCATCGTGTTGGATCAAGTAATGAACCTCCGGCTCCTCCCTGACAACATTATAAGTCATAGTTATCCAATAAATAGCCATCTTATGTACAATATTTACAATTTATATTTTATGCTGAAAAGAAAATAAAAGTAGAGTGGTGAGTATTTTCTCAAGAAAATACCCAGTGAGTAGACATAATATAATGCTGTCGCAAGAAATAACAGGAATAATCAATAATCGGAATATTTTAAAAATAATTAAAATTATTTTCAACTTACTCATAAAATAAACCGTAAAGATCAAATCAAAAAATCATTTAAAATAATTCTTTAAAGATTCAAATCCGATTTTTCGGAAGTTAAACTTCCTTTTTGTCTTTCACATATTTCAATCAAACTTTCCTTTCAAAATTTCATTATTATTTTATACATAGTACAATTTATAAAAATATTCAAGAACAAGTCAGGTTGCTATCGATGTGGTAGGTACTAATCAGCACATTAAAGGTTCAATCCAGGTATGCATATCGATCTATATACCACTCGGATTAGCCCCAAAGACTTTCATGAATCTCAAGCGATGTCCCAAAGATAGTTATCATATTCATATATCTCATTTTTGTTAATTCTTTATTGTACCCTAAGTACAAAAATATCATTCACTCATGAGTTGATGTGTCCAGGACATAGTTTTATATCTCACAGAACCCAGCCGTACTCTGGACACAGTCTTACTATAACCTTTCCTTTCAGTGTACATATGCTCATAAAATTATCATATTTTCATAAATGTTTATATTTCTGATCAAATCAAAATTTTGTATTTACTTTGTAAATCATATATATTACAAATTTGGGTCAAACACCGATTAGAATTAACTCAAAATAGTATTTTAAACTACTGAAGCATCGGCACAGTGCAGAGGCACTGCCTTATCACCTTCAACTCATTGAGGCACCAACTTATTGGCCCTTCTAAGGTGTCACCTTAGTGCCCACTAAGGCGCCGCCTGAGGGCCTGAAAAGAGTTGAAGTGTTACCTTAGTGCAATCAGGCGCTGCCTAATCGTACTGTTGCAGCATTTAAATTCTTAAAATTTCAACAACAGACTCAAAATCAATTCTAAAACAACCCAAAAATCAGTAGAAAGAAATAAGAAAATCAGAGAATTAAAGAAAAGAAATCCACTCACTAAAATGTAGGTTCCTCTCTCTTCTTTTCCTTCTTCAGCGGCTTCTTCTTCTTCCTTTTTTTCTTTCTTTTCTTCTTCTTCTTATCTGTAGAAATAGTGGTTTAAACTATTTTACCATTTAGTCCCTTAATTTTATTTCTTTTAATTAAGTCCTTCCTCCAAACTTATTTTCATTATAATTTAGTCCTGGCTCAAAATAACTTTAGTTATTCGAGTGCGGACATGACAATTTTAGGGGTCAATATGGGCATGTTGGAAAGTAACATAAGTGTATTAGTTCCTACCTGAGCATGTTCAAGTTTATTTTTAAAGATAGGGAATATTAAAACAATCACTTCTGCCTTTGTTTCTTTTTCATCTTTTCTATCATAATATCTTTATCTTTTTTCTTTTCATTTTTTTCTAACCTTCTTTAAAGTACTTGGCTATATTCTTTTTATGCTCTTTAATCACCTTAGTGATACTATTTTTTTAACGACAATAGATTTTAGTTTAGTATTTTTAAAATCTTGGTAAGTCTCTATTTTTATTCTTGCAAACAATAATTTTGGTGGCTGAATTCTAAAAAGAACTAGTAACATATGTAAAACTGTTAATAAGATCATCCCATGAACAATAATTTCACTAGTTCTTTTACCTCCTTTGAGTTATTATTTTTTGTTGGTTGCCTAAGGCTTTAGTTATAAGCTGAGCTTGAAATAGACTTGAGCTTGTTTAAATCGAGATTAGAAAAAAATATTAGGCTCAAGTGCTTTCTATTTTAACCGAGTAAAGCCTGAACTTTTCAACATTCAACTTTACTCAACTTCATTATGTCCCTAGTTTTGAGCTTTGACTGTGCAAGGTGTATACCTAAGGATGGATAGCCAATCAGTTGTGCATGTGTCAAAACCTGATATCACTCTTGAAGACCTTAAAATTTAGTGGTTCAGAGTCTTAGCTCGATTGTTCTTCATTTTTACACTTTGAGTTGTCCAAAGATGGATCTTTAAGTCCTAAACACCTCTAAAAAGGTGCTATGCTACTCATAGATGACTTAAAAAATGTTAGAAAAGTGGGTATGGATATTGACTTTGAGGTGTGAATTAAATCACTATCATATAAATGTTTACTACTTCACTATAAATTTGCTCTTGAATTGTAATGGAAAAACACTCTCATGAGATAATAAAGGCTGAAAGTCTTTAGATAGAAAAAATCCAGAACCTTTTCTAAAGAATCTTAAAAGAGACTTGATATATATATAAAGATAAGAGAAGAGTGATTTAGTTGTTTTTGATATTTGTATTTATTTTGTTAGTATATAGGATATGTGTATTTATAATGTTACAACACCATTTTATAAGGACACAACTATTTAATTGAGGGACATGTTCTTTCATTGAATAGTTACTATTTAAAACTAAAAAGTTCATATTTTTTTAAAATATACCCTGAGACACGCCTGTATCTATGTCCATGTTCTTAATACACCTTGAGACATGTCCGTGTCTCTATCCATATTTACCTTGAAAACTTTGTCATAGCATGAATGGGCATGTCCCAAACCATTTTAGCCTATGCCCATTTTTAAGCATTGAACACAATTGGGCACATGGACATGTCCAAAGCTATGTTGGCCTTTTCCTAATATCTAATTTTATATCAAATACCATTAACTGGTCATATAAATGCCCCTATTGATCGACTTCATATTATTTTCTCTTATTTATCACAAAACAACATATTACATGTAGTAAACATGATTCTCAAATACTTTACATAACTTCTATACATAGACTATCAAATTTATTCTAATAAAAAATCATAAAAGCAATGGCACTGTACTTATTTTCCATTTATCATCAATAGAATTTGCATTTTCTTGCATTTAAAAGTCCAATCATTCATCCAAGTTAAGGTTCAATCTTTAATGCTCAAATTACCTTAGTTAACATCCTTTTATATGATCACTTTGATTAGCATTTCATGAACACGTCATTCATTTGAGCATTCATATGCATTCATCTTCATAAATTGCATCTTATACTTGGTTTGAGTAGGGGTGAGCATTCAGTTTGGTTAATTCGGTTAGTTCAGTTTAGTTCAATTATTCTATTAAAATTCAGTTTGGTATTTATTTAAATTTGGTTCATTTGATTTTATATGTTAAAAAATTAAAATATTTCCAGTTCGGTTCGATTTTTTACATAAAAATTTGGGTTAACTAAATTAACCAAAATTTTATTTCTGTTTTTAAAATATTTTATATAATATATACAAATAATAATTTAAATATTAAAATAAATTTTAATTTTAAAAATTTGGTTTTAGTTCAGTTGGTTCAGTTTTTTGGTGTAAAAATTTAGCATAGTTGGTTCGGTTAGTTCTATTTTCTAAAAAATTCAGTTGGTTTGGTTTTTATATCTAAAATTTTGGTTAATTTAGTTTTGGATAATTTTAGAATATTTCTATTCCTCTATAAGTAAGATTAATGAATGCTTACCCCTAGGTTTGACCTTAAAAAAAAGGAGGAAAGCTAATAATGTATTGCTCTTATTAAATATGTGCCTTGAATTTTTTGGCCCATAACATCATTTGTGCAAGTCCAAGTGCATATGTCACATATTTGGTGGAAAAATCAAGAAAATCCTTATTCAAAAGGGATTTGAATCTTATTTATAAATTAAAATCTTGTTTGGAAATTAAATTCTTATCTCATATATTAAAAGGCTTCCTATGTTGAAGAGAGTCATTGATCAAATAGGATATTTCTATTCCTCTATAAATAAGATTATATGTATATGCACTAAATGTGCCGAAAAGGCACCAAAAGTGCCTTATGTGTTGCATGTATTAAGTAAAGAGATTGTTTGAGTGTAATTGGGGCTAAGAGTTGAGTGTTTATTTCCATACTATTTTCTTGTATCTTTGGTTTTGTTTAGTGAATTTGTTCATCCTTCACCCGTGAACGTAGACTTACGCTGAACTATGTTAAATTTGGTGTGTTTGTGTATTTTCTTTATTGTTATCATGTTTATTATTATCTTAAATAATTTTATAATTCTCACATGCTTCTTCAAGTCTAAATTTCATAACAAGTGGCATTAGAGCTATCTACAATTATTTGAGATTTTGTTCTGGCGACAATATTGATGTGAGTACCGTTAACATACAATTGGTTGTATGAAGCATTGTTAGAAAATGAGAAATTAGCATCTATAATGACGAAAGATAATATGGAGGATTTAGATGAAAAGGCCATGACTACCATACATGCTTGGGTAATAAATACTTATTTAACATCCCATATTGATGAATTCACATCCATCATAATTGATGATGAGCACAAATCCGCAAGCGTACAGAATCGTATCAAGTAGTAAATAAAGATATCGTCCCACAGGGATTGTAGGTTGAATACTGTAATACTCACAATGTTTGATTGTTTAGACAACGAAATAGAGTTTGAAAATTCAAAGAAATGAAACTAAATTAAGAAAGGTAAAAA
>CATIWO010142666.1:0-12935 GCA_949673435.1 Macaranga tanarius | reverse complement strand
ATCTATGCTATACCTTGGAAAAAAAAACGATGTAATATGAAAAAAAGAAATTAAAACTATGTAATATGAAAAAAAAAACTATGTAATATTTAAAAAGAAATTAAATTATCAATTTGAATTTTAAATAATCACATTTGTAGTAATACAATATGAAACCAAAAAAAAAAACTAAAAAAATACAATCTATTTAAAAATGGTATTTTTGACCAAAATTTAAAAGTAACTTAAATTCTAGATTTACACCAAGCACAAAATAATAAAACATGGAATTCATTTAAAATGAATTCTATAAACTATTCATTTGAGCCAAACACACTTCATTAATGAAAATTCATTTGCAAATGAATTCTATTGGGAATTCATTTGGAAATGAAATGAATTCGTTGGTGGAATTGAACCAAACACACCCTAAGATTTTAGATTAAATGTAATGTGAACTTTATGATTGCATTTCTTTCAAGTAGCACATAAAATATTTTTTCTTGATATTTTGGACTCTTATAATATTTAATAGTGGTATTGGAGCTTACAGTTCCTTAGAGGAGATAGCACCAACTTTTGCTGTTAAGCATGGAATGTGCTCATAATCCACTAAAAGAGATGAGTCGTAGACGTTCTCCTTATAAGCTTAAAAGCCACTTCCCTAGAAGCTAATCGCGGTATCAGAACCAATGATTCGATATGAATGAGCATAGTGCATAGAAACAATAATTAGTAAATTTTCATTATGAAAAGCATGAAAAGAGATTATAGTGAGTGAAAAAGGATAAGTTTTATAGGTTCTCTTCATCAGCTTCGTATAGAAACTTCATGGGTCTTGAGAATGTTAACCCACACCTGTTTAAGTGAGCACATAAATAAAGTTAAAATCATTAGCTTGTGTTGATGTTTAATCTACACCACTTATGCCTCCTGGACACTTTATGTATTTGCACCACTTGTGCATCAGTTTATCACAGTCACAAAGGGAATATCACTAAACGTTTTATTGTATTTGTTTGAACTTCCTAGAAGAGTACTTAATTTATGCTGGCAATATATCACATAACATCTCTCTCCGGCTTACACTAATAGCAACAATTAGATGGGAACTTTAATTAATGCTAGAATTTGGAAATTGAGTTCATTATTATTGTAAATTCAGACCTGCAATAAACAAAAAAAAAAGTAGAAAGATAATGATCAGCAAGGAAAAGAAGCTAATGGTTTTTTAAAGGATATTAATTTAGCTAAATTAAACTAAAATTTTCTGTTTAACCATGTAATATAACATCAAATTCAAATAAAGCGAACAAAAATTACATCCAAATAAATAAATATTCAATTTTACCACCAATATTTATCAAGTAATTAGGAAAAAGAAAAAAATCCTCAAATTTTCTTAAAAAATGGTGCAAAAATGATTGTAAAAGATTGTGTATATTCACTTATCATGTCACCTATTTGAGATGAAAAACTAAAACTTAATTTGACTTGAACCTAAAATCAAAACTAATGCTATAGCTTCAAGCTTGAAAATGAAAATTAAATTCATACTTGATTTGATAAAATTAAAAGTACAAATTCTTTTTAAATTAAAATAAAAATAAATTGTTGTTAAAAAAAAAGAAGAAATTAAGCCTATATTTTTCCCGTTTATAGTATTATGATCATAGTAGTTCTTTTCATAGATGATAATCTTGTTTATGTGCAAAAACTGAAAAATCAGATCAATTACCGTGGGAGCATGAAAATTTGTTTCAAACACAAAGAAAATAAAAAGAAAGGAGTGTAGCTTAATCCTGATGTGGGCAATAACAGAAAAGGGAAAAATAAATTCATGGAAATTAAAGTAAGAGGTATCATACTGCCACACTTGAATTGCCTAGGAATCATCCTTCCACAACTTTTGAAAAGCTCCATGGCTCGATTAGCATCAATAAGAGCAGCCATTTTTGTTGTAAATATAGGACAAACACATTCTAAATGACTGACAATCACTTGCTGGCAACAAGCAGGCGTGACTGGCTGGCCGAACACGAAGGGCTTGCAAGCATTGACAGCGAGCAGCCTCTCCTCCTTGCACTGGCTTGGAGTCAGGCCATCACCAGTCACCGTAGCCGCTAGAGCGAACCCTATCAGGAGAATCAAGTCCATGAATTTTCATTCTTTTCCATTGTGAATTCTTTCTAGTACATAACCAATAATCTAGCGTGACACTATTTATTTTTTCTACGTCATGCACAACTGATGAATTCTTTTAACCAATTGAATTGGTCAAGTCAACTATTTAATTAGATGCATAGCTATGTGATTTATATTTTAAAATAGTTTTTTAATAAATGAATCCCATAATTAATTTGCAATTCCAACTTCTCATAATTAGACCACATTCTAACAATTAAAGTTAGAACATCCAAATAAATTCATATTTTTAAATCTATTCTTTTAGAAGATTAAAATGTCTTGTTTATTATTATTATTTTCTAAAATGCTCTTATTATATAATATTAGTTTAAAATGGTACTTTTAACTAAATAACAAATTATTTTGAAATTTAAATTTATACCAAACACACTGATAAAATATGAAATTTATTTGAAATAACTTTCACAAATTGGAGTCAAAAACACTTCATTAATATAAATTTATTTGCAAATAAATTTTATTTAGAATTCATTTATCTAATGAAATGAATTTTTTTATGGAATTAAACTAAATATAAAATTAATTTTAATGTAAGAAAAGTTAGTCTAGTTGTTTAGAAAGAGTGTTCTCTTTTTATTAATTAGAGCTCAATTTTGTTGAAATTCCGAAAATTTTATTTTTGGGTGCATTAGTTTGGTGTGAGAGAATAGGAAAAATCATACTTTGGCCTCTATACTTTAACTTTTTTTTACATTGCCCCCTATACAAAAAAAATTGACACATTGCAATCCTATACTTTTATTTACCGACACATTTGGCCCTTATTAAAAGGATGAGGATAACGGCTGTTAAAAAAAATCCAGTTTGGTTCTTGTAATTTTAAAATATTTCTTTTTAACGCATAAAATTTTTATCCTAATAAATAAATCCATACATTTACTAAAATAATCCAATTAAATTTATTAAAAATTTTTAAAATTATGTACATTTTTAATTTTTATCTAATTAAAATGTAGGTCATTTATTTCTAATAAGTATATATATATATATATATATATATATATATATATATATATATATAGATATAGATATATTAAATATTTATAAAATTAAAAACTTTGAATGAAAAATAATACATGAAAAAAATGTTAACTAAGATGCATGAGCCATTTAATAAATGAAATATAATAAATCATATTCACCCATATAAATTTTATCATATTTATATAAATATATTTATACTTGTTGTTCAAAAAATATTTTATATAATTTATGAAGGAAGTGTGGATCATGCAATAATCAAAAGTGCGGAATTTTAAAATTTTTTTATGGCATGCAACACTTGCATCACACATGAACCACATCCATGCCCATAGATCATATCACATGACAAATATATAGCTAAACATGCATCTAGGACAACATAATACATCAACAAACAACCAAATCATGCATTCACAATACAAAACCTAGCAACTAAGGGTTTGGTAATACTTACAAAACTCCAAGTTGATAGCATGTTTGATAAGCTTTGGTTGATGTTGATCCACAAGCTCCTAGCTCCCTAAATGTGAAGCCTCTAGCTTGAAACACACAAGTTGCACAAAGATAATCTTCAAGGATGGTGAAGCTCTACCCACAAGCCTCTCTTATTTTTGACCTAAGAGCTTGTTAGAGCCACTCCAAGCTTGAATGTATGGAACAAGGATGCAACCTTCAATAGATGATGGACTTGATCTTGTACAACTCTTGTACATCAATGGCCTTAACTTAAAAGCACACAACTCTTGTGTATATTTGAATTCTCTATACTTGAAGAAGAAGAAGGAAGAAGACACTCTCAATTCTTTTCTCTCTTTTGTCAGAATATCAAATTTGCTCTCAAATGTGCATTAGCATAAGTTAGTTGGTTGTCTCTATACTCTCCACTAACTATCAACAAAAACTAATTTGATAATAGCTTAAGTATCTCATAGTCAATCCACATGCATTGCCATACCTTGAGTGTCTCACACTCAAGCTACATGCATTTGATAGATTGAGTATCACATACTCAATCTATATGTATGGCTTGGCTTTACAAGTGAGTGGGTTGTGTTTGGTTACATAGATAATCTTAGCCTTGATATCATTAACATTTAATGAATATGGGCTAAGATTATAGGTATATGGGCTACTTTATACTTAGAGAAGGCCCACTTCATACCAAATTAAAGAACTTATGGGCTTATTTAAACTTTTTAAATAAAGCCCCATCCTAAGTCCATTTCAAGTCCATCTTGATCAATATATATGGTCCATCTCATGACCCATCTTAATCAATATATATGGTCCATCTCATGGACCATATATGAATGCATTTGGAGGTAAATATTAATCTAGTCATTGAATTTAATATCACATATTAAATTAAGTCCAAATTAATATTTATTTAATTACAATTAAGTCTCAATCTTTGAATTTAGATTTCAGGATATGCTAGATCTCCGCATACGCACAAATCCAATTCAATTAATTTAATTAATTAATTAAACTCTTTAATTAATAATCAAATTGATATTAATCTTCATAAGTGCAACTCTTGTGTATGTGACTTACTAGGTTCAAGTCTAAATGGCAATAGAAAATAATATTAATACTTAATATTATGGAAACACCTTTCTATCCTAAATGTGAAAATCCCAATTAATTATATTTAGTTCCCATAAGTCGTGAGTGACCCCTAACATAGATACGACTACCCAAATAGAAATGAATGCTTTATATAGATTCACAAAAACTATAGAACATAATTACCATATACTAAATATTCTTTCATTATAAGATCCCGATATCTGTTAGAGTCACGGTATAGTTAAACTCTTTTCAGTTCTTGATAAAATATGACTACTATTAGAAACTCTTTTCTAGCACTGAAACTCTTTTCAGGTAAGTCGAGTTTGACCTGGTCAGGTACTTATTCATCAAGAACAACTTAGATAGTATAGGATCTTATCCCGGTTCACTCCATATAATGAATTCCATCTTGGCCGATCACTTATCCTTACATATAACCAACTAGAGCCACCACATGCCATATACCCACACGTGGCGAGCACAGGTATATAAGTGGTAACAAACTCTAACCAACCATATGTGGATGACTATGTCACCTTAGGTCAAAGAACCATATGCACCATTATGTCCAAGATTATGATTGTTGACAAAAATGAATATCCATGCAATCACAAATCTTATGTCACAGTTCGATCCACCCATCACATAAGTATCCACATATCTATTCTAATATCTTATATCAAGTAGCATGAGACTCACTATCTCCCACTATCGATATCATATACCGATTAAGAAAAATAGACAAAGGTGATTATCTAGGGATTAATACTACCCATTTATTAATCCAACGATTATGAATATTTATAGCATATGCACCAAATGAGTTTGTCACTCATATTATCAACTTTTGATAATAAACTCATTCAATATAATACTAAGGGTAAATATTTAAATAAACTTAACACTTAATTTAAATGAATATTTTATTACCATAGAGATAAATGTACAATATCTACATACAATAATGGCCCTAGAGCATATCTATACTAATAATCTCCCACTTGCACTAGTGTCATTCGCTATAATATCTAAGAACCATCTTCTTAAGATGGCGATCTAATTACAACTATGTAAACGCTTTGGTCAGTGGATCAGCCACATTGTTGGCTGAAGCTATCTTTTGTACAAGCACATCGCCATTTCCAATAAGTTCCCTGATAACATGATAACACCTTTCTATGTGTTTAGATTTCTAGTGAGACCTCGGTTCCTCTACCAAAGCAATGGCTCCATTGTTGTCACAGAAGAGAGGAACTGTTGACTCAATAGAAGAAACAACACCTAGTTCAATAATGAACTTTCGAACGTAAACAGCTTCCAAAGCAGTAATACTTTGCTTGGAACTCTTCCAGCTCACTGTACTTCCATTACAGATAAAGACAAACCCGAAGATAGACTTTCTATCATCTATATCCGACTAAAAGTTAAAATTTGTGAAACCAGTAAGCTATAAGTCACCTCCTTCATAAGTCAAGTCTAAATCCTTGGTCCTTCTCAAGTACTTAAGGATAGCCTTAACCGCCACCCAATACTCCAAGCCTGGATTGGACTAAAACTTACTAGTTACACTAACAACATAGGCAATATTCGGCCTAGTATACAACATAGCATACATTAGGCTTCCTATAGCCGAAGCATAAGAAACCTTAGCCATCTCTGCCATTTTCTCAGATATTTTGGGCGACATCATCTTGGAAAGGTCGATACCATACCTAAATGGTAACAATCCCCTCTTGGAATCAAGCATGTTGAACCTCTTCAACACCTTTTCTAAGTAAATATTTTGAGATAAATCTATCATTCTTTTTTATCTATCTCTAAAGACTCGAATCCCGAGAATATAAGTAACCTCTCCTAAGTTTTTCATCGAGAAAGTCTTGGACAACCATACTTTTACAGAAGTCATTATACCAATGTCATTTTTAATGAGAAAAATATCATCAACATATAAGACCAGGAAAGTGAGTTGGCTCCCACTAACCTTCTTGTAAATACATGGCTCATCTTCATTCTCAATGAAATAAGCCATCTTGAAAAATCTTTATCATATAAACTTTCTTCATATATAGTAAGATCATCAACATAAATTCTTTTTTTATGACCGTGCAACCCTTGCATAACAGGGAGAAAATCGTATCTCTCCGGAGGACGAGATACGCTACTAGACCTTCTAGGAGTCGGTGTGATGACATTCTCAATTGAAATAGGCTCCTCGAGTTGATCAAAGTCTATTTGATCAATTTATTGGGCTTCTTTAGATGACTCCTCATCTAATGTTATCTTCCTTCCTTTGCCACCTTCCTTAAGAAACTATTTCTCAAGGAATATAGTATCTCTGCTTAAAACAATAACTTGTTCAGCAAAAAGATAAAAGTAATACCCTAAACTATCTTTAGGATATCTAACAAACCTTTAATCGATTTCACATCTAGCTTGTCCAATTTCAGCTTTTTGATAAAAGCCGGGCACTCCCAAATCTTAACATGTTTAAGACTTGGTGCCTTACCATGCCATATCTCATATGATGTGGTAGAAACAGACTTAGATGGAACATGATTAAGGATGTAGTAAGCCGTTTGGAGTGCGAAACCCCAAAGTGATATGGGAAGATTGGTGTAGCTCATCATGGATCATACCATATCTAATAAAGTACGGTTACGCCTCTCTAATACACCATTCAACTGTGGTGTTCTAGGTAGTGTGAGCTGTGATATAATGCCATGTTCCCTAAGGAACTCTGTGAACTCAATACTTAAGTATTCACCTCCTTAATCCGATCAAAGAGTTTTAATACTCTTCCCAGTTTAGTTTTCTACTTGGGCCTTGAACTCCCTGAACTTTTTAAAGGATTCACTCTTGTTCTTCATAAAAAAAATAAGTGCCCACACCTTGATAGATCATCTATAAAGGTAATAAAGTAGTAGAAATCACCTCTAGCCATTTCACTAAATGGCATACATACATCACTATACATGATTTCCAACATATCATTGGCTCTTTCCATTTGTCCAACAAATGGTGATCTAGTCATTTTGCCTTGAAGACAAGCTTCATAAGTTGGATTGGATGCAAATTTAAGATTGCTCAAGATTCCCATCCTTTCCAACTTCATGATCCTATCCTCCGCAATATGACATAATCTCAAGTGCCATAGATATTTGAAGTTAGAGGCATTTTTAATTAGCATCGCTTTTACATTAGATTGAGGCTCATTGTTATCGGACATATTATCAACATAATATAGACCATGTATTAAATAACCCATGCCAATTAATTCATTTCCAAAATGAATTTTACATACATCTCTACCAAAATAGAATTCATAACCCCTACTAGTCAAATTAAAGATAAAGATAATGTTCTTATAAATATTAAGTACATATAATACATCCTCCAATAGTAAAATATGATTATACAAATCAATTTAAGTGGATCCTATAGCCTTGGCTGCAACACTTGCTTCATTTCCAAGTTTTAAGGTCACTTCATTGGGCCTCAACCTTCTCTCATTTGGTAGATCCTGTAAGGAAGAACAAATATGAGAACTTGCACCGGTATCCAATACCCATGCATTAAATGAGCTTTTAGAACATTTAGAAGCAACTAAATTAGAGAAAGTCTCACTTTCTCCATCCCTGCCTTTTCCCTTAGCCTTGAAGGACTCAAGGTACTTCAGACAATTTCTCTTCCAATGTTCTTCATCTTGGCAGTGGAAACACTTTCCCTTGCCTTGCGCTTCCCTCATGATGGCCTTGCTTTTATTCTTGGTTATCCCTCCTGTGGGCTTGACAACACTTGTCTTTCCTTCTTTTTTCTTATTTCCCTTCTTCTTAGTCTCACTAGAAGAGGCAATAAGTGCAACCTTCTTCCCTTTGCTCCCTTGGATAGCCTTTTGGGCTGTCACGAGCATATTCAAAAGCTCCGTAAGAGTTCACTTAATATTGTTCATGTAGAAGTTGGTGATGGTTTTCCTAAAAAATTTAGGAAGAGATTGAAGGATCAAATCCAC
Source organism: Macaranga tanarius (assembly GCA_949673435.1). Classification (NCBI taxonomy): domain Eukaryota; kingdom Viridiplantae; phylum Streptophyta; class Magnoliopsida; order Malpighiales; family Euphorbiaceae; genus Macaranga; species Macaranga tanarius. Next base: position 4,183 of record CATIWO010142666.1, on the reverse strand, counting down.
TTGTAGGTGAAAGTCCATTGTGAAGTCTAGACTCTTTAGCTCCTCCATTAATTTAATCATGGAGTTTACATAGGCTCCCACTTCCTTTCCCTCTCTCATCTTAGCACGAAACAACTGCTTTAATATCTCATATCTAACGGTCCTACTATGCTCACCAAACAACTCTTGTAAGTGTAGCAGGATTTCCCTTGCACTTGTGTACTTCTCATATTGCCGATGGATCTCAGTGTTCATGAAAGCCCACATAATGTAATATGCTTGTACATCATCATCCTTCCATTTTGTAAGAGTTTCGTTCTCATCTTGTGAAGCATTTTCAGGAAGGGATCCGGGTAGGGTTTGCTCTATCATATAGAGTATTTTTTTGGAAGCTAAAATAACTTTTAGGTTCCTTAGCCAGTCAATGAAATTAGGGCATGTGAGCTTATTGTGGTCGAGTATGATGGAAAGCGGGTTTATGGGTCTCATGTTATTAAATTCTGCAGAAGGTAATAAGATTGATCAGTTGTATGTCATTATGATCGCCATTAGATTTGGTCTTTAATCATAATGTCCTCCCACTAACTTGACGAATCCTACACTTCTAAATAGGAAACTGAAATCCTTTGTTGGATGGATTTCTATTAGGTAATGGAGTTCTTAATGGGCCACTAATATCCCTCAGGTGCACATTGCCGTTATTAGAATAATAGTTTTCATTAAGTGGACTACTATTGTCCATCACATCTCATATGAGGTTCCATTAATCCGGATTCTAATGTTACGGGCCTCAAGTACTCCTAATTGCCATTCTTGGTCTTTGACATTAGTTAGGTCCATACCATTAGATTAGTGTAATGTATGGATTTGAAACTACAAATCTCAGGTGCTCCTATTTACCGTTATTGGCCCATAGTGTATCCATACACCCACAACATCTCATACTTAATAATAACACTATGTGAATCTCTTGGCCCTTATGCACACCCCTATGTATCCATAGTCGATGTACATAAGTCCAAAACCATGCAAGTTATTTCTCCAATGGAGAGCCTAGTCCTAAATTTAGTTGGAAGATTTTTGAGTCATTATTAAGGTCTCACTTTGCACATTAGCCATTTTATAATATATATATCTCATATATACATTGCGTGCCAACATTCATAACATATATATCTTATATATACATTGCATGCCATCCATCTATATATATATATCTCTCATACATATATAGCATGCATCAATATACATATCTCATACATATATTGCATGGCATTCTACATCATCTATTTACATATCTCATACATACATAGCATGCCTCAATATACATATCACATATATATATTGAACATGCAAAATGGATGCACAAATAAGGAGTGATCATGGGCCTTTCCTAAGCCTATTCTAACACTTAGAATATTTAAAAGTGGGCCTAGCCCAAGAAAAGCCTTCATTCCATGAGTCTCCTTAGTCACCATCATCATGGGTCTTGCCTCCAAACCTCTAAGGTTGAATGGGCCTCCAATTGAACTCTTCAATTATTTAGTCACAACTCTTGTGATGTACATTCAATCCTTGGCATACTAAGGAAAATAATTTACATCTTAATCTATGCAACTAATACTTAATTACATAACCATAAAAATAAACTTAATTATTATTACAAACCAAAGATGTAAACTAAGTCCATGATCAATCCTTTCATGAATGACAAGCATACATTCAATTAAAACACAACTATTGCACATTATTGATGTAGCAAGTCAAGCAAACATGTGTATAATATTGTCCAAGATGCATCTAATGTGTTTTGTATACAACAGGGGGCACTTTCAAGCATTAAAAACAATTTTGGCAGCCTTGTACATGGCCTGGCACATGGCCATATGCCCCTTTTGGTTTTTAGGCAACATTCAACATGGCCATGTACACGGCCGTGTACATGGCCGTATGCACTCTTCCAACCACCAAAAATACACTATTTCAAGTTGTAACACTTACAATAAAGGCCACAATACTCGCAACCATTCAAATGCTCAATCACAATACTTGTAATTTACATTTTTTAGCATGCAAAGTAACTCACAAATGAACCAAATGGCCACAACACTTGCAACCATTCACATGCTTAATCACAACACTTGTAATTAATATTATCCATATTCACAACACTTGCAAATATCAACATTTTAGTATGTACATTATGTGATAATAGGCTTTGATACCACTTGAAGGAAGTGTGAATCATACAACAATCAAAAGTACGAAATTTAAATTTTTTTTTGATTGCATGCAACACTTGCATTACACATGAACTACATCCATGCCCATAGATCATATCACATGGCAAATACATAGCTAAACATGCATCTAGGACAACATAATATATCGACAAACAACCAAGTCATGCATTCACAATACAAGACCTAACAAGGGTTTGGTAACATTTACAAAACTCCAAGTTGGTAGCACACTTGATAAGCTTTGGTTGTTGTTAAACCACAAGCTCCTAGCTCCCAAAATGTGAAGCCTCTAGCTTAAAACACACAAGTTCTACAAGGATGATCTTCAACTATGGTGAAGCTCTACCCATAAGCCTCTCTTATTTTTAACCCAAGAGCTTGTTAGAGACACTCCAAGCTTGAATATATGGAATAAGGATGCAATCTCCAATGGATGATAGACTTGGTCTTATACAAATCTTGTACATCAATAGCCGTAACTTGAAAGTACATAACTCTTGTGTATATTTGAATTCTCTACACTTGAAAAAGAAGAAGGAAGAAAACACTCTCAATCCTTTTCTCTTTTTTATAAGAATATCAAATTTGCTCTCAAATGTGCATTAGCATAAGTTAGTTGGTTGTCTCTACACTCTCCACTAACTATCAACAAAAACTAATTTGATAATAGCTTGAGTATCTCATACTCAATCCACATGCATTGCCATACCTTGAGTGTCTAACACTCAAGCCACATACATTGCTATAGCTCGAGTATCTTACACTTAAGCTACATGCATATGATAGATTAAGTATCACATACTTAGTCTATATGCATGGCTTGGCTTTACAAGTGAGTGGGTTGTGTTTGGTTATATGGATAACCTTAGCCTTAATATTATTAACACTTAATGGATATGGGCTAAGATTATGGGCATATGAGCTTCTCTACACTTAGAGAAGGCCCACTTCATACCAAACTAAACAACTTATCAGCTTATTTAAACTTTTTAAATAAAGCCCCATCCTAAGTCCATTTCAAGTCCATCTTTATCAATATACATAGTCCATCTCATGACCAATCTTAATCAATATATATGGTCTATCTCGTGGCTCATCTTTATCAATATATATGGTCCATCTCATAGCCTATATGTGAATGCATTTGGAGGCAAATATTAATATAGTCCTTGAACTTAATATCACATATTCAATCAAGTCCAAATTAATATTTATTTAATTGTAATTAATTCCCAATCTTTGAATTTAGATTTCGAAATATGCTAGATCCCTGCATATGTGCAAATCTAATTCAATTAATTTAATTAATTAATTAAACTTTTTAATTAATAATTAAATTAATATTAATCTTCACAAGTGCAACTCTTGTGTGTGTGACTTACTAGGTTCAAGTCTAAATAGCAATGGAAAATAATATTAACACTTAATATTATGAAAACATCTTTTCATCATAAATGTGAAAATCCCAATTAATTACATTTAGTTCCTATAAGTCGTGAGTGACCCCTAACATAGATGTCACGACTACCCAAATAGAAATGAATACTTTATGTAGATCCATAAGAACCATAGAACACAATTACCGTGTACTAAATGTCTTTTTATTATAAAATCTCGATATCAGCTAGAGTCACGTTATAGTCAAACCCTAATTGCCTCAATCATATGACCTCATCTTAAGTTTAATTCTCAATAAAACACAACTACTACTAGAAACTCTTTTCTAGCACCGAAACTCTTTTCGGGTAAGTTAAGTTTGACCTGGCCAGGTACTTATTCATCAAGAACAACTTAGATAACATAGGATCTTATCCCGGTTCACTCCAAGTAATAAATTCTATCTTGGCTGATCACTCATCCCTACATATAACCAACTAGAGCCACCATAAGCTATATACCCACACGTGGCTAGTATAAGTATATAAGCGGTAACAAACTCTAACCAACCATATGTGGATGAC
>CATIWO010142648.1:0-17288 GCA_949673435.1 Macaranga tanarius | reverse complement strand
ATATGTTAGAGTGTATTAATAATTGCTTATCGATTATAATTATATTCTTCTAGTATGGAATTGAGGATTAAGGGTGTTAGAAACGATGAAATGCAACTGCACATATTTGGCTATATATAAGCCTCTATATATGAAATGATTATATATACTAAATGTATCATAAATGGATGAATATTTGAATATTAAATGATGTGGGGACATAGATATACTTTGAGCTTGTGTTAGTGAATGAGAAATGGTAAAGGAAAGAGCTATTGAGACTATGAAAGTATGTATATAAATGTTGAAACTTGTGATTGATTGAGTATTATATATATGTCTTTAAAGAGTCTCTGAGTTGCTTTGAACCTCATTTAAGTGTGGGAAAGTTTGTATAGCCTTAGGAAAGTTAAGAAGGGAATTTTAGAATTTGAAAGAAAAGGAAAATTTAGTACGAAAAATGTGGGATAGTATGAAACTGTGGGAAAGAGTGGAATATTGTCATATAATTGCTAAGGGAATTATTTCCTATTTATGATGTATTTCATGTGTCTATATTAAGACAGTATAGATCAGATCCTAGTCACGTGATGCAGGAGCTTGAGATAGAGATTTCTGAAGGATTAACTTATGAAGTAGAACCAATAGGAATTTTAGATCGAAAGATGAAGTGATTGAGGAATAAAGAGATTCCAATAGTAAAAGTGAAATGGAGTCATCATGCCTAAGGTAGCTTAGGAAGTAAAAGAGCTAATGAAGTAGAAATTACCCGTATCTTTTCCCTGGAAGATGGGAGTTATTAAATTTCAAGGATAAAATTTTCTTAAGGGGGAAAGAATTATAACACCCGCCATTTCTATATACGTAAGCTTAATATATGCATTTTATTTATTACCTGGTGGAGTAGTAGATTGAGTTTAGTTGGGCATGTATGTTAATTTTTGAGAAGGACTTGATTGTATGATAAGATAGGATTGATTTGTTATAATTGTAAGTTTTAGGCTAATGTGCATTATGCCCATTTCATTAAAGGGCTTAAATGTTATTTTATTGATATTTTGTTTATATTATTAGGTATTATTATATTTGATTATTAGGGATATATATGGTTTTATTTTTTCTTTTGGCAATGATTAAGGAAGACTTTGGGGAGGTTAGTTGGTAGTTGGTGATTGGTTAAGAGGTTTATGTGAATATTTAATTGAAGTGTAGTGTATGAGTTGTGTAGAGTTTATGGAAGAAGAAGAAGAGAGTGAGTTATGAGGGAGTTTTTAAGAGCTTGTGATCTTGTTGGAGCTATGAATTGGGAAGCACTAGAGGACCTATTATCCATTGGAGCTTAGTTTTGTAAGCTTTCCTTGTATTTGAGTTGATTTGGTTGAGTTGTGTTGTTGTCAAATTCGTGCTCTGCCTCTCTATTTTTTAGTCCCTTTGTTTGTACCATATCTTGAGTTTTACAACTCTGATTTGAGCAATGTTTAATGTTCTGGAAACCTCTGAGAGTCCTTTACATTTTCTATGTTTTGAGTTTTGTTTGATTTTGCTGTTACGAAAGGTAATTAAGGCCGGACATTTTCTTACTCTTATGAGTGTCTTATTTTGGCCGGATGGATTGTAAAATCCATAATTAATTCCGCACATGTCCAAATTGAATGATTCCAATTGAAATTTATTGAAAACACATAACCCTAGCTTTAGTAGTAATTTGGGGGTTATTGGATTTGTATGTGTGTCTCTAGGTCATGTGGAACTTTAAGCAATTAATTGCATTTTGTGATATTGGGGTGAATTGAAATATTGTTTGTGAGATTGATATATGAATTATGTATAGGGATTGATAAAGGGAAGGAAAGCACTTCTCATAATTAAAAGAAAGGCTCTTTTGAAGAGGAAGCAACTAGAGGTAAGTAACTATTAATACATGTTGTGTATATATATGCTTAGCTTATATGTTTAATAAGATATATTCCGATATTGGAATTTAATGAATATTTGATTAGTGAAATGATGTGGAATGAGTTTCACCCTTTATGTATTGGAAATATGATGAGTAAATGGGTAAAAGATAATATATATGTGTGGTGTAGTGGACATCTTATTTGTGAAGGTTAAATATTACAAATATGAACTTTGATTTAATATTGGTGAATGGCTGTTATATTGGCTTATTGAGATGCAATTGAATGGATATGTATTGTGATATATTGGTTGTGTTATATTTCACTTGAAGGTGAAATATGTAAGGATTGGTTGTCAAATAATAATATTGGCAAAAGAGGATATGGATGTATTGTTGGTATACTTCTGGTATATGAGCGGTATATTTTCCATTTATAATTGTGTATGTTGAATGCTATGAATATGAGCATGAATGTAATGTATGATGAACATATCGATTGGCTAAGTGACCATCGACTATATTAAATGTGATTAAGGCAATTGGTTAAGTGACCGTCGACATATGTGAATTGTTAAGTATGTTGATTGGCTAAGTGACCGTCAACATACGTGAATTGTAATTAAGTCGATTGGCTAAGTGACCGTTGACATATGTGAATTGTTGAGTATGTTGATTGGCTAAGTGTCTGTCAACATACGTGAATTATGATTAAGTCGATTGGCTAAGTGACCATCAACAGTATGAATTATTGAGTATTTTGATTGGCTAAGTGACCGTCAACATACTTGAATTATTATTACGTCGATTGGCTAAGTGACCGTCGACAGTATAAATTATTAAGTATGTTAATTAGCTAAGTGACCATTATCAAATGTAAATTGTTAAGTATGTTTCACAAGAAGGTGAAACAAGTGAGGAATGAGCCAAAATGTGGCTATGTGTGAGGTGATTATATGAACACCAATGGGTGTGTTGAAATGTAATATGTGAATGGGTTATTTAATTATGATTTAATGAATGAATGATGCATTGTACTTTTAAATAATTGGGAATTATGTATTGATGAATGAGTTGGTATGATTTAGTATGCTTAGCATGTGTTGTAGTGGCTTGAATTGAATTATATTCTTGTGGTTTAACATCACTAGTCACTTCAAGGGCATTTTTGTTAATCCATATAAATGCATTAAGTCTAGGTGTCTTCATAAAAGTTGTAGTTCTCTGAAATAGCTTTCCATAGCTTCTTGAATCACTTGAATCTGAGTTCTATAGAGGAAGTTATAGTCAAAAGAGTGCGACATGGTCAGTTAGGTAGTGTCTCAGGCACGCCCATGCGCATACCCATGCGTGTCCAGGGGAAAAATACCCAACCAGGCACGCCTATATGTGCTAGAGATGAAAAATCAAGCCTCAGGCATAGCCATGCATAACTTAATGTAGAGTTATGGTATTTTGACCATAACTTGAGCTACAGACCTCCAAATGAGGCGTGGTTTAATGCTACAGAAACTTTAAAGAGTCATATACAAGTATAATGTTTGAATTTGAGTTGAATCCATCATTAAGATTCTCTAATGAGCTTGATATTTTATTGCTTACTTGCTTCTTCTTCATTTGACCTCCCGTATGCACTCGATGTAGTGCCAATGGTAATGGAACCTTATGGTGATTGAATATAGACTTGATAGAGGATTGAAAGACTATATTATAATCATTGGAATGTATCTTATATATAAGATTATATACTTCATCAAATCTATTCTTATATGATTGATATATGTGTACAATTGTGTTAGTAGTTACTTATTGAGTTACAAGCTTACCCCTTTGCTATTGAAACTTTTCAGGAATTAAGTAGACAAAGAGTTTAAGGCTTTCATTGAAGTCATAGGTGGACCGAAGTGAGCTATGGTGTATCCGACCTTCCTCCTGCATATCATTTAACATTTTTATAATGGCATTGTGTGTATTAATTTTGGTATAATGTAGTAGGTGTGTAATTCCAGATATGTTATGTGTATAATATTGTACAGGGATGTATGTATAAGTATTTATATAATACAAGTACCTTTTATGGTGAAATTTTATTATTTTCACATGGATATATTTGATTGTTCCACATGTATAGGTATGTTTATAAGCATCACAAATTAGGTCTAGATGTCTTCATGAAAGTTGTATCCTTCTGAAATAGCTTTCCATAGCTTTTTGAATCACTTGCATCCGAGTTCTATAGAGAGAGTTATGGCCGAAATAGTGTGATAAGGTCAGTTGGGTCATATCTCCTGGCACCTGTGCCGACTCGGCACGAGCATGCCGAGTCATGACAGAGACACTCGGTGCTGACTCGGCTCGAGTGTACCAAGTCATGATGAGTTAGCCTTATTTAGCAACTTTTATCTTTATATTTTGACCATAACTTGAGCTGTAGACCTTCAAATGAGGAGTGGTTTGATGATACAAAAACTTTAAAGAGTCATCTATAACTTTTATGCTTTAAGATTGAGTTGAATCTATCTTTAAGATTCTCTAATTGAGCTTGACAGTTTATTGCTCACTTATTCCTTCTTCATTTGGGCTCCCGTACGCACTATATACAGTGCCTTTGGTTATAGAACTATATAGTGATTGTTTGTAGACTTGGTAGAGGTTTGAAAAACCATGTTATGATCATTATAATGTGTTTATTATATTGGTTATCATATCCTAACATCTATTTACTTTTGGAATTTATATATGTGTGCAACTGTATTCGTAGTTGCTTATTGAGTTGTAAGCTCACCCCTTTATTGTTGAATCTTTTCAGGACTTTATTAGATTAAAGGCTTGAAGCTTGCGTCTGAGTCTTAGGTGAGCCGAAGTGAGCTATGGTGTACCCAACTTTCATCCTGCATATCATCTGACATTTTGAATGGCATTGTGTATATCAGATAGTTTTATGTTGTATGTGTGTAATTTAAAGACAAGCATGAGTACAATGCTTAACATGTATGTACATATGAAATATTGGTATACTTAAGTATCTTTTAAAGAATAAGTTTCCTATGCCTTGTGTGAGATGTTTGGTCTTGACATGTGTGTATGCTTGTTAGTACACACGTATTTTGGTTATGGTTTTGGATGTCACATTAAATCTTTCATCCGGTATACTATCTACTAAACAACTAAAGTATTCAAAAGTACAACGAGTATAAAATAACTTATCTTTTTGACTTCATGTTCTTCAAACTTATTGTTTGATACAATATCTGAAATTTTATGATACTTGTGCTTCTCACCGGTAGAGAGTGGATCAAATTTAGTTTTTTCTTCAACACTCAATAATTTCAATCTTCCACCAATTTCTCTATTCACCTAATAATACATTACAAATAAATCAGTATTTAGAAAAAATATCAAACCAGTATATATATATACACCTCATTATGGATCTTATGTTTTTCTCTCAATTTTTGTGCTTCCAACTTACTGTGAAAAAATTAAAATTAAAAAATTAAATAATAAAACAACTTATCATGATGTTAATATTTTATACATAATATTTAGACAAAAAAAAAAACTCACTAATAATTTCTCCAAGCACGAAATAGGTTGCTGCTTTTATATTTTTCCATCTCTTCTTGCATTGTAAAGTATCTATAACATGATGTGGATATACATAAAAACATTTTTTAAATATTAGACAAAAAAAAATACAACTAAATTTTATAATGATTTTAATAACAAGAAAACCACTATGATATAGATTTATAAAATATATGATACAATAAAATTATAAACTTTATGACTAAATAATCCAAATAATGTTAAAAACTAAAAAAATAAATTAATGGTAAGCCATATATAAAATAACATAATTTTATTGCTTTTAATGTTGAAAATATTAATTATCATATTTACATATATATAATAATTTCAAGTTAAGTTGTAATTCTGTTAATTACCATTAATTGATAAAATAAAATAAAATAATATATTAATAATATGAACAATATTATTTTCAGTGCACCAAAAAAGAAGATGGTACACCAGAATACTAAATACCATATCACAAACACAAAATAAGAATTGGAAGACGTAACAGACAAATCTTAATATTTAAAAACATTCTAGTAATTAGAAGAATCATGACAAAAATCTAAAAACCTAGTAATACAATCTAGTCAATTTAATAATAAATTCTAATCAATTTAATAATAAATCCTAAAAAGACCTAAACCCTAATAATCAACTCTAATCAATTTAATTTATATACAATTATTATAAACCAATGAAAGCTCTAATCCAATTGATATAGGTAGAACAAGAATTACAATAATCACTCATTAATACTAATCAAATTGATTTAGGCTCAATTAAATAAGAAAAAAAAAATTATATAACTCAATAGATCGATACTTTTGTCCATAGAGTTCAAATTTAATTTTCCTCCTTTAAAGAAAATTTTAAATTTTTCTAAAGAATTGTTACTGAAAAAATTAAAACATAAGAGAACTATATAAAAAATTATTACAAATTAATGACATATAATGTATAAAGAAAATGTAGTTTTATTTGAATTCGTATTTTTAATTATTTTATTATTAAATAAATTAAAAAATTAAATAAAATTGTTTTTTAAGCAAAAAAATTATTGTTAACTAGTACAATAAGTAACCGGTTATATTAAATAAATAATTACTATTTAAAATATAAATTAAGTATTAAATAATATAAAGGTATTTATATCTATAGTCTCTTGATTCAATGTGTATCCCACCAAAAAAAATAAATTTCATATAGATGCTATATATTATTGTAAATTTTCTTTTTATTAATTTACTGAAATCTTTTTAGTTCATGCTTATGTATGTGTTCTGTAACAATGCAAGATGCCTAAAAAGACACAAAAGAAATGCATTCTATAAAATGGAAAAAAACTTGAAAAGACATAATGATGATTTTATTAATTTTATCTTTTGCTTTCCGCATCTATTGCAGGATGCCTTGCCTATCAGTAAGGTGTTCAAAATTCGACCGGATCGAAATTTTTGAACCGAACTGAACCGAGAAAGAGAGATGTATTGGCTGAGTTGGGTGGAGATGGCGAGTCGGATGAATCGGGTGACAAGAATTCAGTTAGCGAGGGCGGTTTGGTTGGAGTTAGCTTCCAACCGAACCGCCCAAACTTCCAAAATTTCATATGTTAAACGGTGCGTTTTATACATACATACACTCACACACACACTTATAACCTAACCCTAACTCTCATTTCCTCTCCTCTCTCTGCAGCCGCCCTCAACCAAACCTTTCTTCTCGAATATTCCTCTCCTCTCCCTTCATCCTCTGCAATCGACACAACCCTAATCCTAACTCTCTCATTTCCTCTCCTCTATGGCTCATTTTATCTGCAGACCCAAACCCTTCTTCTCGAATATTCTTCTCCTCTCCATCCTCTGCAGTCGACATAACCCTAACCCTAACCTTTAACTCTCATTTCATCGTAATCCTCTGTCTTGCATCTTCTGTAACCCTCAGTTTTTAAAATGGAATGGATCTCTCATCTCTGTTTGACTGTTTCTGGCCTCTACTTTTGATATTTCATTGATATTGAATTTCATATACTCGTTTAAAACCATCGCTGATAGAAAATATAGATCTTAATTCTTGATACATCATATCTGGATTCGGTAATGTTTATGTATAAATCTGATTTGTCTTTTATTAACTTGTTGGTAATGGACTTATAAGTTTCATAATTTTATGTTCTATGTTTTCAAAATTTTGTTTTTTTTTTCTAATTTTCTCAAATTGATTTTGATTTGTCTATATACTTTCATCTGTTGAAATTTGTGTATATTTAATTGAAATTTTTTTCATAAAAATAGGGTTTTTATCTTATTTTTTGTGACTAATTTTCTCAAATTGATTTTGATTTATCTATATATTTCGTGTGTTGAAATCTGTGTACATTTAATTGAAATTTTTTTAATAAAAATAAGGTTTTTATCTTATTTGCTATGACTAATTTTTTGAAATTGATTTTGATTTATCTATATAATTTATTATGTTGAAATCTGTGTATATTTAATTGAAATTTTTTTTCATAAAAATAAGGTTTTTATCTTATTTGTTGTGACAATATATTTTCTTATATATGTATCTACATAATAATATATTTTCATAAAATATATATTTATTATTGAAATAATAGGTTGATTCCTGATATGTGTTGTGCTTTATGAGTGGAAGCAATCAGATCAGATGGGTTTTTTTTTCTGTGACTGTGACTGTGTATTATATTTCTTCATTTCAATTGATATAAAGTCAACTGAATTAAAGTGGTGGAAACTTTGCAATTTTTTGTCACCTCTGGTTTTAAACAAAAACAGTGGAAGCATTATGAGCTTGAATTTAGAGGCTTGAAACTCAAAAGGTAATTACTGTGAGTTGGATTGCATTATGAGTTACTTTATATATGGTTGTTCTTTATTGTGCTGTCTGTTACTTGTATATTTGTAACTAACCTTTTAACTATTGCTTAAAGTAAGTAAGTAACTATGCTGTTGTCTGTGCCTATGTTAGATGGAATCTGCTAGTGCTAATCCCACTGACAGCAATTTTGGAAGTGGAACTAGTGGTAATGCTCATGTGCAAGTGGTGGAAGCACAAACTGATCCTAAATAGAGTGCTACCTCTAAAAAGAGAAAAGAGATCAATTCTAAAAGTAAAGTCTGGCAACATTTTGAGAGGATTCAAGATGCATCAAGGGTTACGGTTAAAGGTTGTTGTCTTTACTGTGCTAAATTGTTTAATGCTTATGATTAAAAATATGGTACTTCATCATTGAGAAGCCATATGTTGAATTGCATGAAAAATCCATATAGTAAAGACATTAGCCAATCTTTATTGACTTTAAAACCTGATATAGTGGAAGCAAGTGGGTCTGAAACTGTTGGGGTTATAGGCACCTAGAAATTTGATCAAGACCTTATTAGAACCAAAGTTTCTGAAATGCTTATCATAAATGAATTGCCTTTTAAGTTTGTTGAGAAGGAGGGTTTCCAAAAATTTATGGCTGCTTGTTACCCTAGGTTTAAATTCCTTTTAGATCCACTGTGACTAGGGATTGTTATAAAACCTACTTTGAGGAGATGCTTAAACTGAAAACTTTTTTGAAAGAACATTAGCAAAGAGTTAGTTTGACCACTGATTCTTGGACCTCAATTCAGAGGCTTAACTATATGTGTATAATTGCACATTTTGTTGATGATGAGTGGAAGCTATACAAGAAAATTCTTTATTTTGTTCCTGTTAGCTCACACAAAGGTGAGTACATTGCTAAGGCTTTAGAAAATTACTTACTTGAGTAGGAGTTAAAGAATGTGTTCACAGTAACTGTTGATAATGCCTCTAGTAATGACACAATAATATCGTATTTTAAAAAAATTACTAATATGGGGAATTAGTTCAGTTAGGGAAAAATATGTGCATGTTAGGTGTGTTGCACACATTTTAAACCTAATTGTACAAGATGGTTTGAAAGATGTTTTAAATTCTGTGAAAAAAGTTAGGGAGGCTATCAGGTATATTAGGAATTCACCTGCTAGACTTAAAAAGTTTAAAGAATTTACTGAATTGGTTAGTATAAAGTCTAATGCTTGTTTGAGTCTTGATGTGCCAAAAAGGTAGAATTTCACATATCTAATGCTAAAAACAATATGGATATATGAGAAAGTGTTTGAGAAATATAATGAGAATGAACATGCTTTTAGTGCTGATTTAGGTGTTGGTGTGCCAGATATTTTTGATTGGCATTATGTGAATAGTATAGTAGAATACTTGCAACATTTCTATGAAATGACACTTAGAATCTATGGTTCTAAGTATGTGACTTATAATACATTTTTCAATGAAATTTCTAACTTACAATGTGTTTTAAATGACTGGAAGCAAGCTAAAGATGATAGTGTTATTTCTATGGGGTATGAAAGCTAAGTTTGATAAATACTGTGGGGGATCCAGATAAAATGAACTTTATTATATTGTTTGCTAACGTATTAGATACTATAAACAAACTTGAATACTTAGAGTTCTCTTTATTGAAAATGCATGGCCAAGACATTGGCATTAGACTGTACTCTCTTGTCTGATCATCTATGTTTAAGCTATTTAATGACTACAAGGCCATGTATACCTTTGCTACTGAATCTGGTTCTCATATTCAAATCCAATTTGCCATCCATACTGATAGTGGTCACTCAACTACTGATATTGATTCTGGTTCTTTTGGAAAGCAAATGTCTATATTGAAAGCTAAGTTTAAGAAGCATAAATTAGATAGTGGTCTTGGTGGAAGCAAATAATCAGAGCTTAAAATGGATTTAAATTAGGCTGTAATTGAGGATGATGGTTCTTGTGATGTTTTGAGATGGTGGAAGCTTAATTCTCAAAGATTCCCTATTCTGTCTCGCTTAGCAAGAGATGTTTTAGGAGTATTAATCTCTATTGTTGCTTTTGAATCAGCTTTCAGCACTAGTGGTAGAGTGCTTGATGTTTTCAAGAGTTCTTTAACTCCTAAGTTGGTTGAAGCTCTTATTTACACATAAGATTGGCTTCGAATGTCCAACCAACCAATTTCAATTGAAGAGTCCACTGATGAGTTATAGAATCTTGAAAAAGGTCAGACTCATAACTTGCTTACTTCTATTTTTTTCTTGCATTTTTCTTTTCATGATACATGTCTAATGTCATCTTTTTTCCTCTTCTTCTGTTGTTCTTTTCTTGGCACAATTACCCCAAGTGGGCATTGGCCCTTCAATCACATCATCAACTGATGCTTCATAGAATATGTTAGCTAGCTGTGCTAATAAAATCAATAAACTTACTACTTCCTAATCTCTGTTATAATAATGCTTATTATGCTATTTTGCTATGTCTGCCTGTCTGCTGCTGCTCATTACTTGCATGTTGTTGTTGTTGTTGTGCATATGATGTCAGTCTTGTGACCAACTTGTTCTACAAGTTGTAGTTGCTGTCTCATAATCTCACTTGTATTGCATTATGACTTTTATTGAGGCATGATGAAGCTTCCACCATTACATGTATGACATTAACAAGAACATTTGCTTAAGTTTCACTGGTGGCAATTTATTATTCCTGTTGCTTTAAATGTGGCATTGTTCTTTTAAATGACATGAAATTTAACTTCTGAGCCTCTTTTCATGTTTAATTTTGTTTTATACATGCTATAACTTCTATAATTAAGCATACTTAGTTTTATGACTGTGACTGATTAACTTTGTTATTGTCTTGTGTATATTAACCATCATTACACATGCAGGCAGTCCATATCAGTTATGCTTTTTTATTTTATATATAGAAATATGGTAGAGGCAATGAGGAGGATATTTGAGGCAATGATGAATATTGTTTCAGCTATTTTTTGCTTATTCTGTTTTGTCTGTGTGAATTTGAGGCTATGATGATTATATTGCTTCCACCACTTTTTTTTTATACACAAAATTGAATGCTAATTGTCTAACTTTCTTTGGTGGCCACCAATTAGACTTCATTATTTATTTGCTGCTAGAAGTTGTGCATTTGGTATTCATGTGATGTCTTATATAACAAAACCTGAGCCTCAAACTCATATTTATTTTATTGAGTTTGTTTATTAGTTTTTTCCTTGTATTCATATTTAATTATGGTATTTACTTGTGCTTTGCATGCAGGATACTCATTTCTGTCTTCTGACCTTTGATACTTTTTGCTGAATTGCTGCAAATATTTTTTGACTCTCTCATTGTGAATCATCAATTTTTTTTACTCATAATTCGTCTGTCTTCACAAGTGGTGGAAGCTACTGCTAAAGTTTATAATTGAGATGGAAGCTTATATTTTTTTTTGGCAGCCCTTCTCAACATTCAATAGTATTGATTTTGTTTATATGTATCTACCTATTATAGATAGGGCCTGGTATTCATTTTGTAAAGTCCAATAGTCCATTACATTATATATTTTTTTGTTATATTTTGTAAATGATAGGTATATGGCTTTAAGCCAATTAACATTTGTAGCCTAATTAAATCATAGTATATATATATATTTTCATTTGTTATGCATGTAAAAGCCTACAAAATCGAGGCCCAACTCAAAGAGGCCTAATCCGATATTCCGACCTGCCCTAACCCGATCTTTTTCGGTCAACCAAACTAACGGTTCTTTCTTATTTTCAGTTTGGTTCGGTTGACACACTATATATTTTAAAACCGATCAGTTTCATGGTTCTCTCAACCGAACCCGACCCGCCCGATGAATACCCTATCTATCATTGCCCTTTATAAAAGAACCCAAAACTTTATAGAAAGCGCATTAATTGATTAATTAATTTTGTTCTAAATGATTGATTTCCAGAACCACTTTACGCTGAAGTATTTATTAGTTAAAAAACAGAGCAACATACCAAAGAAACACAACTAGACGAAAAAAAAAATAACAGAAGTGGACAATGGACTATAACAATTCGCTTAAACAACAACACAGTTTTGAATTTATCAAAGTTCCATATTATAACAGAGCTTGCAGATGATGAATGAAAGTGTCAATTATTGTTTCTTGCGTGTCTTTGCATGATAGCGTTTCCCTCCACTTAGCATGATTTTTCTTCACCTCTACACCAACTTCATTGCCATTGCTCATCACAGTCAAAATAGCTTTGCTCAGCTTCTCCTTGGAAATCCACCCGTTGTCTTCTTTCTTCACTTCTACTGCAACTTTCAGTTCTTCTACCATCAACAAGGTGTACAAAATCTGGTCAAACGAGTGAGGTATTAGTACTATTTGGCAGTCGCTTAACAAGGATTCCCACACTGCACCAGATCCACAGTGACTCACAAAGCACCCAACTGATGGATTGTTTAGTATCTGTAGCTGTTGAACCCAACCTCCATACACATAACCTCTTCCTTTAACTCTCTTTTCGAACCCTTCTGGCAATGCTTCACTGGTTGAGCATCCACTTGGTGGCCTTAATGCCATTAAAAATGGCAAACCACATGACTCAAACCATAAAATCAGTTCTTGACATTGATCCTTTCCTAGTATAGTCTGACTCCCAAATGAGCAATACACCACTGAACCTACTTCAAACTTGTTTAGCCAATTATCCCATTTCTCTTCGAGCTTTGTTATGGGCTTTTCAGGCAGGACAAGACCTGGCACCATCATTGGCTTTGAATATTGCTGTGCTAGATAGTCAATGAAAGGGCCTTCAATCTCATAGAAGTCCCAATAGCAACTGCATTACTTTCTTTCCTGTTAGTGACCATTCGCTCATAAAAAGAAAGCCCACTCCTATACTCCAAACCACCGTAGACGGTGAATCTCATCTGGTCTTGGTAGCACAGTTGAAGAAGGATAGCCAGGAGGTACCTGCATCAGCTCTTCAACAGTCATGTCCTTGGTCATCTTCTTAGAGGGCGTGCCACAAAAGGCTGTTGCAACAGCACATATGATACTGTACATAATGGCCTTGAAGCCTAACTCTCGTCCTAAAGAAGGAACCCAATAAGCAAAATCATAAAGCACAAAATCAGGCCTGATATTGCCTAAACTGGTTTTAACTTGTTGTTGTGTTTGATCAAAAGCTGTCCAGAGATTATTCTTAAGCGAAAAGGGTACATCAGAGCAGGTTTCAGCTCCAAGAGGAAGGCCATCAACATGAGGAACTATCACAGGAAATAAGTGAATGAGATGTGGATATTTATCGAGTTGGATAAGCTTTGGCTGTGCACCTTTGGGCAATAGAAAGGAGACTCTGTGGCCTCTCTCAGCAAGCTTATTAGCAAGGTGAAGGTATGGTGTGAAATGGCCAAAAGCAGACCATGGGAACAAGGATACATGATGATTTGAGCTTTTTGTATCTGCCATTCTGCAATATGTTGGCAAGTTCGAGGTTACGAAATTGAGAGAAGTGTATGGGCACTTGTTAGTGGCTACTACTCTATAGACAACAATGGTTGTTGCTCTGCCCCTTGGCGAAACAAATTGCTATTACGTTGCGCAGTTAATTATTGAGCAAAATATCCAATTTGTGTGGTAATAAAAAGCCTTCAAATATGCGCATTACTTGTTCGATCGTACCCTCTCATTCCCTTAACTTATTATATTTACAATGTGGTACAATTTTTTTTGCTATTTGTTAAAAAGAAAATCTATTAAATCACTAAATTATATATAAAAAAAACATTCAAATAGATATTTTCAATTTTCTTCAATTTTAATACAAGAAATATTTGTAATCTTCAGTTGTAGATTATTTCTAATATATAAAAATTTTATTTTTAAAGCAACACACAACATGTTGAATAATTTTTTTCTCAATTGTATATCTTACACACTTAAAAATTATAAAATATAATAAATTATGAATTATTATTATTATTTTCAAAATAAATTATATATTTTAAAATATATATCATAAATAATTATTGAAATACACTTTGTGAAATAAAGTTTTTGGGCCTTCAATGATTGTAAATAAAAATAAACATTTTGCACAAATACAATAAATTTATAAGTGTAGTCTAGTTATATTCCAGTTGTAGGTTAGTTCTAACACATAAAAAGTTTTATTTTCACAAACATATAAATATTTTTTAAATAATTTTTTCCTCAATTCTACATATTATACACATAACATAAATTTATAAAATACAAAAATACAAAAATTATTATTATTATTATTATCATCATCATCATCATCATCATCATCATCATCATCATCATCATCATCATCATCATCATCATCATCCATGCGAAGATATTACATTTAAGGTCTATCGCCATTCTATCATCAAGTGATCCTCAATCTCTATTGAGATCATCAATTCTTGACTTCCCTTGTTATTCATGGTGATTTTAAGCCCATTGACGATATAAGAAGTCAGAACAAGTGTAGCAAATTTGGCTTGTATGGACATAACAAAAAGACATATAGAAATCCACTAAAAACACAATAAAATTTTGAATACTTTTAGTTTATTTTCCGTATATGAAACTGTTTGCTACAATTTTATGGCTTTCTTTCATATTATAACTTGACTACAAGTATTAAATGTCCTTTGTTTTTTCAAAAATATATTTGATATTTCAGTTTCATTTAATTTCAAATTTTTTTGGTTTATTTTTTGTTCATATTATGTATATTAAACAATTCAAATACATAATTAGAAGTCATCTTCTTAAATATATACAAAATTTCTATTAACTATCTCTATTAAATATAATATATACTATATGTATTAAAAAAAATTCATGATCATACATAAGAAATAAACTCCTAAATAAATATAAATATATGAATAGTAAATATATTATAGTATACAATGAGTATACCTTTGGTATATTATAGATTTCCAATACACTTAAAAATATCAAAATAAATAAAAACTTGATTATAACGTTTAGAAGACTGACTTCTAACACAACTTATATTTGGAGGAATAAAATAACTACTAATTTTTATTAATTACAATAGAAAATGGAGTGATAATTTCATTTTTAAAAATTTTAAAGTGACTGAAACACGAATTTCAAAGGCATGAAATTGCAAATATTTTTCATTTACTTTTGATTTATTTTATGTATATTAATGGTTTATTTTCCTTATATTTTTTTATTTATTTTCCGTATATGAAATAATTTTTTACACTTTTATTCGGCTTCATGAAGAATGTTAAACAATCTTGTTATATTTTTCAATTGTTTATATATCAAATACTATCTATTTCTGAATAAAAATAATGTATTATAACTTGAATACATGTATTAATTGTCTCTTATTTTTTAAAAAATGTATTTGATAATTCAGTTTCATTCAATTTCGAATACTTTTGGTTTATTTTTCATTTATATTATGTATATATTACAATTTATATATATAATTAAAGTCATCTTTTATACAAAATTTCTATAAATTATCTATCTTAAATACAATATATACTGTATATATTCAAAAAATAAAATTCATAATCATACACAAGAAATAAACTCCTAAAAAATATAAATATATGAACGATAAATATTTTATAGTATACAACGAGTATACTTTTGGTATATTATCGGTTTCTCATACACTGTATATCATGTCCATACCTGAATAATTACGTTATTTTGGGTCAGGACTAAATTGTATAGAAAATAAGTTTAAATAGAGGACTTAATTTAAAGAAATGAAGTTGAGAGGTTAAGGGAGAAATATGGCTTAAACCACCATTAATTAATTAAAAAAAAGACACGTGTTATATGCAGGAGAGGGTGGGAATTGACTCACCTACCTAACTCCCTTGTCATGCATGTTATGAGGCTGAATAAATAGAGAATGGTACCAAATGGAACCATTCTTAGAAAAGAAAAAAAATTCTTTGGTTTTCAGAAGACTAGTGAGAGGAACTGGGAGGAGTAGGAGGAACCTACAATTTCTTTGTGAGTGTATAATATTTATTTATTTATTTTATTATGTATTTTATAATTTATTTTGATGAATTTTTTATTGGTTAATATTAAATTATTTTTGAGTTGTGTTTATAATCTTAAGTGTGTATGATACTAACAGTTAGAAATTCCATATATGAGACATGGCAGATTTAAGTAGTTGTGTATAGTTGAAGCTTAGGGCTAAATACACATACTACTATATAGGTGTAAATCCATGTCTGGGACATGGTATGACTGATAAATATATATAGCGGATGCTTGAGGTCGGATACATATGTTATTATAAATATGTATAGCTGCTGCCAGCGCTGGGTACACATTTGTAAATATAGAATTGATAAAAGTGTATAATCGTTGCCTGAGGCCGGGTATACATTCTACCCTATGGAAGTAAAGTAGTTATGTTGTTAAGTGTGTATTATATAAGAAAGTAATTTTTAGAAAGGAAGATTTGATTGAAATGTTTAAAAATGATTATTTTAAATGATTCTTATGAATTGATTGTGAACTTATTTAATTTTTATGATTAAGCCGGAGTGTTATTTTTATTCGCTTGCTGAGTATTTTCTTGTGAAAATACTCACCACTTCTTTTTATTAATTTTTCAGAGTTGAGCGGCTATCAGGGTGATAGCTACATATTTCAAGGGAAGCAGGAGCAGTGAAGAGTTTGAAGAATAATATTATATAGTTAGGATATTCGGTAAATATACGATATTATTTTAAAACAGTGGAAAATTAATGAGTTGCATTGCAAGATTTGTATATAATAGTGATGGCAATATTTTGGATTGTATTATGATTTAAGAGTTATCTAGTGGATATTCAAGATAGAAGTAATACTCGGCCACATCAGTACTTAAATTAGGAAGGTTAAGTGTGCGACTTTCTAACAAGGGTAGTGGTGGGGTCGGGTATTACAATTTTGGTAT